>SJXQ01005942.1:344585-379916 GCA_006408695.1 Aepyceros melampus | reverse complement strand
GAAGTTCACGGTTCACGTATTGCTGAAGCCTGGCTTGGAGAACTTTGAGCATTACATTACTAGCGTGTGAGATGAGTGCAATTGTGTGGTAGTTTAAGCATTCTTTGGCATTACCTTACTTTGGGACTGGAATGAAAACTGACCTTTTCCAGTCCTGTGGCCACTGCTGAGTTTTCCAAATTTGCTGGCAACTTGAGTGCAGCACTTTCACAGCATCATCTTCCAGGATTTAAAATAGCTCAACTGGAATTCCATCACCTCCACTAGCTTTGTTCATAGTGATGCTTCCTAAGGCCCACTTGACTTCACATTCCAGGATGTCTGGCTCTAGGTGAGTGATCACACCATCATGATTTCTGGGTCATGAAGCTCTTTTTTGTACAGTTCTTCTGTGTATTCTTGCCACCTCTTCTTAATATCTTCTGCTTCTGTTTGGTCCTTACAATGTCTGTCCTTTATTGAGCCCATCTTTGCATGAAATGTTCCCTTGGTATCTCTAATTTTCTTGATGAGATCTCTAGTCTTTCTCATTCTGTTGTTTTCCTCTATTTCTTTGCATTGATTGCTGAGGAAGGCCTTCTTATCTCTCCTTGCTATTCTTTGGAACTCTGCATTCAGATGCTTATATCTTTCTTTTTCTACTTTGCTTTTCACTTCTCCCCTTTTCACAGCTATTTGTAAGGCCTCTTCAGACAGCCATTTTGCTTTTTTGCATTTCTTTTCCATGGGGATGGTCTTGATCCTTGTCTCCTGTACAGTGTCACGAACCTCCGTCCATAGTTCATCAGGCACTCTGTCTCTCAGATCTAGGCCCTTAAATCTATTTCTCATTTCCACTGTATAATCATAAGGGGTTTGATTTAGGTCATACCTGAATGGTCTAGTGGTTTTCCCCACTTTCTTCATTTTAAGTCTGAATTTAGCAGTAAGGAGTTCATGATCTGAGCCACAGTCAGCTCCTGGTCTCATTTTTGCTGACTGTATAGAGCTCCTCCATCTTTGACTGCAAAGAATATAATCAATCTGATTTCGGTGTTGACCATCTGGTGATGTCCATGTGTAGAGCCTTTGCCCTGCTTCATTCCGTACTCCAAGGCCAAATTTGCCTGTTACTCCAGGTGTTTCTTGACTTCCTACTTTTGCATTCCAGTCCCCTATAATGAAAAGGACATCTTTTTTGGGTATTAGTTCTAAAAGGTCTTGTAGGTCTTCATAGAACCATTCAACTTCAGCTTCTTCAGCATTACTGGTTGGGGCATAGGCTTGGATTACCATGATTATTGAATGGTTTGCCTTGGAAACAAACAGAGATCTTTCTGTCATTTGAGATTGCATCCAAGTACTGCATTTTGGACTCTTTTGTTGACTATGATGGCTCTCCATTTCTTCTAAGGGATTCCTGCCCCCAGTAGTAGAGGTAATGGTCATCTGAGTTAAATTCACCCATTCCAGTCCATTTTAGTTCGCCGATTCCTAGAATGTTGACGTTCACTCTTGCCATCTCTTGTTTGACCACTTCCAATTTGCCTTGATTCATGGACCTGACATTCCAGGTTCCTATGCAGTATTGCTCTTTACAGCATCGGACCTTGCTTCTATCTCTAGTCACATCCACAACTCGGTATTGTTTTGCTTTGGCTCCATCCCTTCATTCTTTCTGGAGTTATTTCTCCACTGATCTCCAGTAACATATTGGGCACCTACCGACCCAGGGAGTTCCCCTTTCAGTATCCTATCATTTTGCCTTTTCATACTGTTCAGAATGTGGAATGACAGAATGTGGTCCACTGGAGAAAGGAATAGCAAACCACTTAAGTATTCTTGCCTTGAGAACCCCATGAACAGTATGAACAGTATGAAATGTACCACTTAGCTGACTAAGATTTCTGGCTCCTGGATAAGTAACTTTATCAGCCATAGAAAACAGCCTGTGGCTGCTACCACTCCTTTCCCTGCCTAGATGGTCTCTCAGAAAACTAATCCTAATGGAGCTGGAAAAATGAAGATTAAAGCTAAATTGAGAGAGTGCCTGGCCAAATATCTGCTGTTTCCTTGGGAAGAGCAAGGTTCTTATTTTTCAATTTGGAATCTAGTCAGCTCACCATACTCTGTCCACAACAATCAAATAAAACAATTACTACAGCCAGCATCTCAGCAGCACATGGCACCTTTTCTTCTTTAAAGCAAATGGGATAGGAAGACACAGATCTGTAGATCTGTTTCAGTAAGTCAAAGAAGCTGTACTTGTTTCAAACTTCAGTTTTGAAATCATGCTATATGCCTAAACAAACATACAGCTTCCCTGCCTTTTATTAGAAAATTAAACCAACGTCTGACTCCGGACATTTGGGACTGGAGGGTGGGTGCTGCTGGGTCCCTAGAGGTCCCCAATGGCATGACTCTATGCACCTCTCCCCAAGGCCGTTTGCACCCTCGTTTAATAACAGGAGTACAGCGACAGCACCATGAACCTCATGGCATATAGATGCCTAGATGCCATCAGAAGCATGTGAGGAGCCTGCTCCTCGGAGATGGTGATCCAGGTCAGGTGAGAGCTGCATCAGAACATAGGTAGAAACTCCATCCTACTGGGTGCCTTGGATCCACAGGTGATCTGGAAGCCCCTAGTCCCTAAATGTATCAATTAGTTACCTCACCCCACCCCTGAAGATGCATTCAAATAAACCCCCAAGATACAATGGCTTAAAATAACAATCATTTATTCTTACTGATCTTCCTTAGTTCCGCTGTCTAAACTGGGTTTGGCTGGACTGACTTGGCTCTTCTCCACTTTTTTCTCATCTTCCCCTTGGGACCATCAGGCTAGTCCAGGCATGTTCTTCTACAGTGATGGCAAAGGCACAAGAGCACAAGCAAAACTCACCAGGTCTCTTGAGGTCTAGGATTGAAATGGGCACCCAGCACATCTGCCACCTCAGTTATTTTATTATGGAAAAATACACGTAAAGTACAATTTATGATTTTAACCATTTTTAAATGTACAATTCAGTGGCATTAATTACATTCCTACTGTTGCACAACCTCACACTAACCATCTCCAGAACTTCTTCTTCATCTTAAACAGAAACCCAAACCATTAAATAATAACACTCCATTGCCTCCTTCCTCCAGCCCCTGGTAATTACTATTCGCTTTCTGTTTCTACAAATTTGGCTACTCTAGGGATCTCATATAAGGGGAGTCATACAATATTTGTCCTATGCTGTCTGATTTCCTGTACTAAATGTTTTCAAGTTTAATCCGTGTTGTCACATGTATCAGAATTTCATTCCCTTTTAAGTCTGAATAATATTCATCATATATATTTATCACATTTGTTTATCCATCCATCTGCTGATGGCCCTCTGAGTTGTTCTCACCATTTGGCTATCATGAATAATGCTGCTGTGGACATTGGTGTCAAATATCTATTCAAGTCCTGCTTTCAAATCTTTTGAATATATAGCCAGAAGTAGAACAGTTCAGTTCAGTTGCTCAGTCGTGTCTGACTCTGCGCAACCCCATGAACCGCAGCACGCCAGGCCTCCCTGTCCGTCACCAACTGCCAGAGTCTACCCAAACCCATATCCAGTGAGTTGGTGATGCCATCCAACCATCTCATCCCCTGTCGTCCCCTTCTCCTCCTGCCCTCAATCTTCCCCAGCATCAGAGTCTTTTCAAATGGGTCATCTCTCCGCATCAGGTGGCCAAAGTATTGGAGTTTCAGCTTCAGCAACAATCCTTCCAATAAACACCCAGGACTGATCTCCTATAGGATGGACGGGTTGGATCTCCTTGCAGTCCAAGGGACTCTCAAGAGTCTTCTCTGACAACCGCAGTTCGAAAGCATCAATTCTTCTGCACTCAGCTTTGTTTACAGTCCAACTCTCACATCCATACATGACCACTGGAAAAACCATAGCCTTGACTAGACAGACCTTTGTTGACAAAATAATGTCTCTGTTTTTTAATATACTGTCTAGATTGGTCATAACTTTCCTTCCAAGGAGTAACTGTCTTTTAATTTCATGGCTGCAGTCACCATCTGCAGTGATTTTGGAGCCCAAGAAAATAAAGTCTGACACTATTTCCACTGTTTCCCCATCTATTTGCCATGAAGTGATGGGACTGGATGTCATGATCTTAGTTTTCTAAATGTTGAGCTTTTATATATATATATATTTTATATATATATATATATTTTTTTTTTAATTGGAGGCTAATTACTTTACAATATTGTATTGGTTTTGCCATACATCAACATGAATCTGCCAGGGGTGTACACATGTTCCCCATCCTGAACCCCCCTTCCACCTCCTTCCTTGTACCATCCCTCTGGGTCATCCCAGTGCATGTTGAGCTTTAAACTAACTGTTTCATTCTCCTCTTTCACTTTCATTGAGAGGCTTTTTAGTTCCTCTTCACTTTCTGCCATAAGGGTGGGTCATCTGCATATCTGAGGTTATTGATATTTCTCCCGGCAATCTTGACTCCAGCTTGTGCTTCCTCCAGCCCAGCGTTTCTCATGATGTACTCTGCATAGAAGTTAAATATCAGGGTGACAATATACAGCCTTGATGTGCTCCTTTTCCTATTTGGAACCAGCCTGTTGTTCCATGTCCAGTTCTTACTGTTGCTTCCTGACCTGCATACAGATTTCTCAAGAGGCAGGTCAGGTGGTCTGGTATTCCCATCTCTTTCAGAATTTTCCACAGTTTATTGTGATCCACACAGTCAAAGGCTTTGGCATAGTCAATAAAGCAGAAATAGATGTTTTTCTGGAACTCTCTTGCTTTTTCAATGATCCAGCGGATGTTGGCAATTTGATCTCTGGTTCCTCTGCCTTTTCTAAAACCAGCGTGAACATCTGGAAGTTCACAGTTCACGTATTACTGAAGTCTGGCTTGGAGAATCTTGAGCATTACTTTACTAGTGTGTGAGATGAGTAGAGAAGTAGAATAACTGCTGAGTAATTCTAAATTTTTTTTAGGAATTTTGATATTGTTTTCCACAGTGGCTGCACCATTTTACATTTCCACCAGCAATACACAAGCACTACAATTTTCCCACATCTTCATCAACTCTAATTTTTTTTCTCATTTTTAAATAAAGCCATCCTAATGGTCATAAAGTGGTATCTCATTGTAGTTTTGATTTGTGTTTCTATAGCAGTTAGTGATGGTGAGCATCTTTTCATGTACTTATTAACATTTGCCTATCTTTGAAAAATGTCTATTCAAGTGTTTTGCTCATTTTTAAATTTGGTTAGTGTTTTCTGTTGAGTTGTAGGTATTCTTTCTGTATCTTTATATATTAATCTCTTATCAGATCTGATTTGTAAATATTTTCTCCATTTGTGTGGGTCACGTTTTCAATCTCTTGTATCCCTTCATTCATTTATGTTTTTCTTTATTTTAGCAATGTTTTATAATTTTCAGTGTATATGTCTTTTGCCTACTTGGTTGTTATTCTCAAGTATTGTTTTTGATAGTCATATAAATGGAATTGTTTTCTTTTTAAATGCTATTCATTATTTTGGCTGCTCTGCATCTTTGTAGCTGCACATGGGCTTTCTTTAGGTTATGGCAAGCAGAAGCTACTCTCTAGCAGAGAATACTCTAGTACTCTCTACTCTCTAGTTGCAGTGTGCAGGCTCCTCATTGTGATTGCTCTTGTTGCAGAGCATGTCCTCTAGGAGCATGGGCTCAGTTTAGTTGTGGTGCAGGGTATTAGCTTCCCTGCAGCATGTGGAATCCTCTCAGACCACGGATTGAACTTGTGTCCCCTGCATTGGCAGGCATATTCTTAACTACTGGACCACCAGGGAAATCCTGGAATTGTCTTAATTTCCTTTTCAGATTTTTCATTTCTAGTGTTTGTTTTAGTTTTTAGTTTTAGTTCAGTCGCTCAGCTGTGTCTGACTCTTTGCGACCCCATGAATCGCAGCACACCAGGTCTCCCTGTCCATCACCAACTCCCGGAGTTCACTCAGACTCACATCCATGGAGTCAGTGATGCCATTCAGCCACCTTATCCTCTGTCGTCCCCTTCTCAACCTGCCCCCAATCCCTCCCAGCATCAGAGTCTTTTCCAATGAGTCAGCTCTTCGCATGAGGTGGCCAAAGTACTGGAGTTTCAGCTTTAGCATCATTCCTTCCAAAGAAATCCCAGGGCTGATCTCCTTCAGAATGGACTGATTATTAATAGCCATTTTATCAGCCAGAGTAGTCACATGGCCAAAACTAAAGTCAGGAGGAGGGGAAGTATAGTCCACCCTGCAAAATTACACTGCAGAATGAGTCCACATAGAGAGGAGTGAAAAATTGGGTCCTGTAATGATATTCCAGACTGAACTTCTGAGGGTCAATTTTAGCACTGTTTTTCCAGGGGCCGTCTGCAGAAGCAGTCTGTTGCTACTACTTCAACCTACACAACCACAGTGAAAATGTAAAAAGGCAAGGGAATAAAGGGAGTAAGCAGACAAGGAAGGAGGTATTAAAGTGCCTAAGTACTGAGTTGGCCAAACACTCAGACAAACATGGCCAATGGAATAAATTGCTGGTGCCCTGCCAGACAAGTAGTAGGTATAGAGGAAAGAACAGAAGGCAATGAGTCAGATAGAAGGTCTGGCTTTGATCTTGGAATGGTCTGTTAACATTTCTTAACATCTCTGGGCCTCTGGCAGTAAGCTAGATCATGTCTTTAAAGACCTTTCCTGTGTTAACGCTGCTATCTTATAAAAATCCTAACAGTGCTGCCCCCAGAACACAGCACAAGTCAGCGTTAGGAGATCCATTCTCCATACAGATCCATAAGCACGCACATCCATGCAGGTACGTCTCACTGATTCCATCCTCTGCCTACATCTCAGCCTTATTGGGGTGCTTTTTTGCATCCTATACCAGTTGAGATCTCCTTGAAAAAAAGAAGATAGTCATTACTTACTTAACTGTCCCCAGAACACTATGCACCAAATACATATTTTTTAAGTAAACTGTGCAGTCTATGGGGTTGCAAAGAGCCAGACACTACTGAGCAAATGAACTGAACTGAGTAAAAAACCTCTAGTATCTTTATTTTGAATGATTTATCTTGCATTTTCAAATTTTCAAATAACTTTTCTCTGGAAGCTAAATTTCTGGAGTCACAACAGCAAATTCAGCAAGTACAAATTTAGAGGTAATGAGTTTTCTCTCACAGTTGTAGTTTATTTTTACTAATTTTATGCTGATAAATAGACACCACATCTCAGTTTAATATTTCAGAATTTTAATGTAACAAAGTAAGTTAAATGACTATGTAATGACATTTTACATGTCCAATGCAGGCTTAGTTGTCAGAAGAGCTGTCAAAAGACCAAAGTTCTTGACTTACAGAGAAATGAGATCAGTGTTTAAAATTGTTTTCCTAGTCTCTGTTGAAAATTTGGGGCTTGAAAATCACGTAAAGAGTAAAATGGAGGCAGACATTAGATATTTACCAAGTAAAGTTTGATTCTTAATTATCACTCATACATCAGTACATGGGTTTTTCCCCCAAAACATTGCATTTGAAGAAGTGACTTCTTTCAGTATAAGAGCCTATTATACAAAGTGAAGTAAATTAAAAAGAGAAAGACAAATATTGTATATTAACATGTGTACAGAATCTACAAAGATGGTGGGATGAGCCTTTTTGCAGGGCAGCAATGGAGATGCAGACATAGAAAACAGACTTGTGGACAGTGGGGGAAGAAGAGGGTGGGATGAATGGAGAGAGGAGCATTGAAACATATATTGCCATATGTAAAACAGATAGCCAGTGGGAATTTGTTTTGTGACACAGGGAGCTCAACCCAGTGCTCTGTGACAAGCTAGAGGGGTGGGAGATGGGAGGCGGGCTCAGGAGAGAGGAGGCATATGTATACCTGTGGCTGACTCATGTTGATTTATGGCAGAGGCCAACACAATACTGGAAAACTATTATCCTACAATTTTAAAAAATGGCATAGGAACTAATTAATCTGTGAAATCACAATCAGTGAGTAAATCTTAATTGTTTCATTTTTTTTTTGTTACAGGGACATAGGTTAAAATAGGTACTTCATGTTCCCCAGGATTTTTTCCTTGAGTTGAGTGAATAATAGTCCCTTTCCCAGTATCCCAGAGAACAGAAATATCCCCTGTTTGCTTGGGAATGTCATAGGGAAGCAACACTGAATGTATGGCCTCAAAATCCATGAGAATAGTCAAGCGGCTCATCAGGAATGTGCCCTTTTTGGCTGTATCCATGGCTTATGTCTCCTCTCCTCTCCTTCTAGGCTGCCCTGTCAAAGGCGACCCTACTCCCAATATTACCTGGTTCCATGGTGACCAGCCAGTGGCCAATGTCACAGGACTGATGTATCATATCTTGGCAGCTGGACAGATTCTCCAGGTTGCAAATCTTAGCGGTGGATCTCACAGGGACTTCAGCTGCCTTGCTCAGAATGAGGCAGGAATGCTCGTGCAGAAGGCCTTTTTAGTGATCCAAGGTAAGAAACCCTTCAGGACTGGGCGCCAGGCTTGCTTCTGGAAAAAGAGAGTCTACTTGGGAATCTAATTCTCTAGCAGAACAAAGTGATTTCTGACCCCCAGTGGTTCTTAAGAGTGTGAAAATGGAAACCCAACCATGTTGCCATACCATGAGGCTCTTTCCAGAAAAGCCACTGTCTGCATCTCAGCAGAGCCTGGAAAAGTCAGTGCTGCTTTCCTAGGTGTGCCCTCCTGCTCACCACGTCACCGCTGCTCAGGACCAAGGAGACAGCACCACATAGGAGAGCAGATGTTTCCTCTATGCTGGCCTAACCACTAAAGAACACACACACTTGCCTGTTAGGAAAATTCAAGTTTTCTCTGTTGGGTTAGTTTAAAATTTCCTCTTGATGTGAACCATGTGGTTGCTGTCCCCTGCCTTGGAGATCGGGGCTTCTCTTGATGTGAACCACGTGGTTGCTGTCCCCTGCCTTGGAGATCGGGGCTGGCACCAGGACCGGTGGGTCATGCAGAAGTCTTCAGCTACAGTCACACATCGCGTGCTTGCCTGGCCCCTGCCCTGTGGTCTGTCCGCGAGCAGACTGAGGAGTCTGTGTGGCTCACACATTCACCTGCCAGGCACACGTGCGGGTCCAAGAGCCTTTGGATGGGTCTGCATTTGCTGCCCCAAGAAAGGGTAGCGAATGAGCCCAGCAGAGTGGGAAAGGAGCCCAAACTGGCCTTGTTATAGAAACTATGCGAGGCCTTTGAGTTTTCCATAGGCTGGTTCTACCTGTGGCCTGTATGTAACACTTATAAGGAAAGCAAAATTCTACTGCACGTATCCTAAAATGGAGGCTTCCGTGGGAAGCGACAGAGTTCGTTCCAGAATAGCACATAAGGGTGGGTATTTTCCTGAGTCTGTAGGTTTTCCGCTGAAACACCCTCCACCACCATTTGGCCTTCCAGATAGGAAAGTCAGTGTTGCGTTTTCTTGTCAGCTAGCCAGTCTCTGCTGAAAACCAGAAGGCAGTGTCCATCTGCAAGTTTTGTAAAACACACTGACAAATAAGCACTCAACCAGCCCACAGTTATTTTTAACAGTTCTACCAGTGAGTCCCAGACCCTCCAATAGAAAGTCCAAAGAAATGGACTTTCTGACTGATGTGATAGTCTCCATAAATGAATATGCTTTTAATAGGCTATTTTTCTGTAACATATACAAAGTCCAGCTCCAATATGGACTTTTAAATATCACTGTTGAGTACCTCTTGTATTTTTGTATCTCTTTGTTGAAAAATAAAGTCACCTTCTGGTAAACCAACAGAGGGAATAAAAGTACTTTAGGAAGTAGGTTTTAAAATATGAGAGCTACAGCCACTGATGAAGTTCTAGGTGCCAGGTCCTGGCCTAGACCCGCGCTCCATGCATGCTCAGTTGCTTCAGTCATGTCCAACACTTTGCAACCCCATGGACTGTAGCCCGCCAGATTCCTCTGTCCATGGGATTCTCCCGCAAGAATGGAGTGGGTTGCCATGCCCTCCTTCAGAGGATCTTCCTGACCCAGGGATCGAACTCACATCCCTTAGGTCTCCTGCACTGGCAGGCGGGTTCTTTACCATTGGCACCACCTGGGAAGCCCAGGGCTAGGCTCTGCACTTTCTTTATATCCTGTTCTCCAGGAGCGTGATGAGATAAGGGAACTGTACTCACTTTATGGATGAGCCAGCTCAGGCCCTTGGAGACCTTGTGACTTCCCTAGACATGTTGGAAATGGAGCCCACTGAGGGGCACTTTTTTTCAGTCACTAAGTCATGTGTCCAGCTCTTTGCAACCCCATGGATGTAGCCCATCAGGCTCTTCTCTCCATGGGATTTCCCAGGCAAGAGGATTGGAGTGGGTTGCCATTTCCTTCTTCAGGAGATCTTCCTGACCCAAGGATCAAACCTGCATCTCCTACACTGGCAGGTGGCTTCTTTACCACTGCACCACAGGAAGCGTCACGGGGCACAGCCTCATTCATAACAGCACAGCATGCCCTCCCTGCCCCGCCCCGCTCAGAAGGAACAGCACTGATGCTACCTCTTTTCACCTCTGATTCTCCTCCTGTGACAGATTACTGGTGGTCTGTGGACAGACCGGTGACCTGCTCGGCCTCCTGTGGCAACAGGGGGGTTCAGCAGCCCCGCCTGCGGTGTCTCCTGAACAACACGGAGGTGGACCCCACTCACTGCGCGGGGAAGGTGCGCCCTGTTGTGCAGCCCATCCCCTGCAACCGGAGAGACTGCCCTTCCCGGTGAGTGCACCAGCCCCTCCCCAGGATGGGCCTGGACTTGCAGCCAGGCTCACGGCCAGCCCTTGTTAAGTACTGTGAGAGCGAGAGACACTGGCCCTGCAAGAGAGAGTTCTCATCCTGCAGCAAGAAGGCTGGTTTTAAGAGGGGAAAAAAAAACATGTTGTGGTTGAAGTGCTTAGGGGATAGTGATCACCAGTCTATACCTCAACCCCTCCTCTTTCTTCTAACTATATACCTTTGCTCATCAGTACTCCATTTTAGCTGAGGAAATCTTATCCTCTCTTCTGCAAAGGCTTGCCTCTTGTTAAAGTTGAAATAAATTTCCATTTCCCATAGTTGCTTCAACTTTGGGTTTACAGTTGACTCTTGAGCTACACAGAGGTTAGGGACGGTGACCTTGAGCAGTCAGAAGTCCATCCATAATTGTCTAGTTGCTGCTCCAACTATAGATGGTGTGGTACTGTAATAGGTATTTAGGGAAAGAAATCTGAGTACAAGTGGATCCGTGTTGTTCGGGGACCAACTGTACATTCTCTGCACTTGGGTTCCTTACATAACCCAGAACAATCCCCACAGTCTCTGCCTCTTCCGTCTTCCTTGAGCAGCCCTGAGTCCCACTGAGCAGTGCCCTTCCCCCTCACTGTGTCAGGCAGCAGCTAAAGGAATAATAGATGGGCTTGGAGTTGGCACTTACATGGCGCCCTGAGCCTGGGGAGACTGGCAGAGCCCTGAAACACCCCTTTCCTGCCTATCTGTGGGACGTTCACCCACTCCTTAGACAACCACTTTGTGTTTTACCGGCTGAGTCAAAGGAGCAGCTGAAACCAGGAGAGCCTCAATGAAATATGAAACACACTCATTAATATCAGCAGTTTGACTTGCTGACGGGAAGGTTTCCACGGGAATGATTAATGTCCTTTTATACCCTTCCTGAACTGTAACATAGCCCATACCACTCCTTTCTTAAAGCCCCCACCCCAGCTCCTGAAAAATTGCTGAAATGTATATTTGGAAATAAAAATTGATTGAAAGGCAGGCCTGACATTCACCAGGGATACGAGAGGCTGGAAGACTGCCTTTGCCAAGCTGTGTGAAATGAAGGAGAGGTCATGGACATGCCAGGGACATTTTGATTTGCTGTGGTGATAGAGTCAATCAGCCTCATTTAGTTCTGCAGATGAAATAATGGCCGGGTCTGCTTGGGTTTCAGCACCCTCAGGGGCTTTAAAACACCTTCTGCCTGCTTCCTAAGTGGCTCTGCTCCTGTGGGTTAGAAATCTGCACACAGTCATCTCTCTCCAAGGCGAACAGAGCAGGGAAGTTCCACCAAACTAAATAAGTCACAGATCCAAGTTCAGGAGAAATTTGCTCCCTGTTCCTACTACTTACCTCTCCTGAAAGCCAGATGTGGCACCATTGAACTAGAAAGGGGCCACAGGCTCATCTCAAGCTTCCTGGGCATGTCAGCCCCTCCTCTGCACACAAACAGGTGTGCCCCAGTTGTCTTTTTGAATCGCACTGTGAAGTCACGCTTTGACCCAGGTAGCTGTGTCAGCCACTTCATTTAGGTCATCCCCGCCCCCGACACCCCGCAAAGCAATACAGTCAAAAAATGTTTTCTCTAGGTTGAATGAAATGGCTGGAAAGAACCAAATCTTTTCCACAAACTACACCTCCTTCCCCTTCCTCTTTGAGAATTAGCACAGGGTAACATCCAAAAAGAACCCCCCTCCATATCTGTACACAGTCCAAGGATTTCAGAGTGTTTCCCAACTTATAGCTTGGCTTTATGAGGAAAGCTATTTGTCACAGTCCTGGTCAGTCTCAGTTCGAGGATCTAAGTTGCAGCTGGAACCTAACATCCTGAGAGCTACTACTGTCACCACATTAACCACCCTCTGAGAGGTATAAGACCTATGGACTGTGACTCATGGAGGTGGGAAATTGCTCCAGAAAGCTGGAAGGAACTTCGTAGGCTTCTGGGGGATTAAACAAATCAAATGAGACGTGGGTTAAGGCGAGGTAGGAAAAACAGTGAGTACTAGCAGGCAAAACTTGGCTTAACTGAGACCCAGACTGCCTCTGGGGTCAGGAGGCGACGCAGGTTTGGATCTGATCTCCCCTGGGAAACAGGCCCTTCTCTGCCCCACACTTGAATGCCTTTAGGAAGAATCAGAACTGGTATGACTGGTTAAAGGACTGCCTCCGCTGAGGGTTTTATCTGCAAGCTCACAGCTTTGGGGGCCAATAATAAGATAAAGCAATTGATCTTTCACAGGGTGCCTTTTTAATCAATTTCCAAAGGGTATTTATTTCCTGTAGCTGCCATAGCAAATTACCACCAACACGGTTGCTTAAAATGATAGATTTTTATTCTCTTCTAATTATGGAGGCCAGTTCAGTTCAGTTCAGTCGCGCAGTTGTGTCCGACTCTTTGCGACCCCATGAATCGCAGCACACCAGGCCTCCCTGTCCATCACCAACTCCCGGAGTTCACTCAGACTCACGTCCATTGAGTCTGTGATGCCATCCAGCCATCTCATCCTCGGTCGTCCCTTTCTCCTCCTGCCCCCAATCCCTCCCAGCATCAGGGTCTTTTCCAATGAGTCAACTCTTCGCATAAGGTGCCCAAAGTACTGGAGCTTCAGTTTTAGCATCATTCCTTCCAAAGAAATCCCAGGGTTGATCTCCTTCAGAATGGACTGGTTGGATCTCCTTGCAGTCCAAGGGACTCTCAAGAGTCTTCTCCAACACCACACTTCAAAAGCATCAATTCTTCTGCGCTCAGCCTTCTTCACAGTCCAACTCTCACATCCATACATGACCACAGGAAAAACCATAGCCTTGACTAGACGGACCTTAGTCGGCAAAGTAATGTCTCTGCTTTTGAATATACTATCTAGGTTGGTCATAACTTTTCTTCCAAGGAGTAAGCGCCTTTTAATTTCATGGCTGCAGTCACCATCTGCAGTGATTTTGGAGCCCAAAAAAACAAAGTCTGACACTGTTTCTACTGTTTCCCCATCTATTTCCCATGAAGTGATGGGGCCAGATGCCATGATCTTCGTTTTCTGAATGTTGAGCTTTAAGCCAACTTTTCCACTCTCCTCTTTCACTTTCAACAAGAGGCTTTTTAGCTCCTCCTCACTTTCTGCCATAAGGGTGGTGTCATCTGCATATCTGAGATTATTGATATTTCTCCCAGCAATCTTGATTCCAGCTTGTGTTTCTTCCAGTCCAGCATTTCTCATGATGTACTCTGCATATAAGTTAAATAAGCAGGGTGACAATATACAGCCTTGACGTACTCCTTTTCCTATTTGGAACCAGTCTGTTGTTCCATGTCCAGTTCTAACTGTTGCTTCCTGACCTGCATACAGATTTCTCAAGAGGCAGGTCAGGTGGTCTGGTATTCCCATCTCTTTCAGAATTTTCCACAGTTTACTGTGATCCACACAGTCAAAGGCTTTGGCATAGTCAATAAAGCAGAAATAGATGTTTTTCTGGAACTCTCTTGCTTTTTCCATGATCCAGCGGATGTTGGCAATTTGATCTCTGGTTCCTCTGCCTTTTCTAAAACCAGCTTGAACATCAGGGAGTTCACGGTTCACGTATTGCTGAAGTCTGGCTTGGAGAATTTTGAGCATTACTTTACTAGCACGTGAGATGAGTGCAATTGTTCGGTAGTTGGAGCCAGAAGTCCAAAATCAAGATGTTGGCAGGGCTGCACACCCCCTCCAAAGACTCCAGGAGAGAATCAGTTCCTGGGTCCTTGTAGCTTCTGGCAGCTCCAGGCATCCCTTGGCTTGTGGCCACAGCACTCCAACCTCTGCCTTTGTGGTCACACTGTCCCCTCCTCTGCCGTGTCAGATCTCCCTCTGCCTTTCTCTTACAAGAACACGTGATGGTATTTAATGTCTAACCAGGTAATGCACGACAAGCTCATCTCAAGATCTTTAACTATATCTGTAAACACTGTTTGTCCAAATAAGGCAACATTCACAGATTCCAGGGATGATTCATGTAGATACCTGGGAGCGGTGGGGGTGGCATTTTTAGCTTACCACCCCAGGTATATTCTGTGAAAAGAGACACGGCCCCGCAATCAGCTGCTATGTGTTAAGAGCAGGAGGATGCTGTGGGGCTCCTTTTCTGAGAGTATATGGCATTGTTCCTCTGCTCAAGGCCTGACCCTTTGCACTAATCCTTCTTCCTCTTCCCAGGTGGATGGTGACCTCCTGGTCTGCCTGTACCCGGAGCTGCGGGGGCGGCGTCCAGACCCGCCGGGTGACCTGCCAGAAGCTGAAAGCCTCAGGGATCTCCACTCCTGTGCCCAGCGATGTGTGCACGCAGCTTGCCAAGCGGCCAGTCGACACCCAGGCCTGCAACCAGCAGTTGTGTGTGGAGTGGGCCTTCTCCAGCTGGAGCCAGGTAAGACAGCTTTGTTTTCTTAGTTGATTTGCGGAGTTTTTAGTGTATAGCAAAATGATTCAGTTGTGCCTGTATATTCTTTTTCAGACTCTTTTCTACTATGGGTTATTGCAGAACATTGAGTAGATTACCCTGTGCTATACAGTGGGTCCTTGCTTATCTATTATATATACACTCATCTGTATCTTTTAATTCCAACTATATCCCAACCCCCTCTTTCCCCTTTGGTTCAGTTCAGTTGCTCAGTCGTGTCCAACTCTGCGACCTCATAAATTGCAGCATGTCAGGCCTCCCTGTCCATCACCAACTCCCAGAGTTCACTCAAACTCACGTCCATCGAGTCGGTGATGCCATCCAGCCGTCTCATCCTCGGTCGTCCCCTTCTCCTCCTGCCCCCAATCCCTCCCAGCATCAGAGTCTTTTCCAATGAGTCAACTCTTCGCATAAGGTGGCCAAAGTACTGGAGTTTCAGCTTTAGCATCATTCCTTCCAAAGAACACCCAGGACTGATCTCCTTTAGGATGGACTGGTTGGATCTCCATGCACGCTAGTAAAGTAATGCTCAAAAATTCCCCTTTGGTAACCATTAGTTTATTTTTCAGGTCTTATGGTCTGTTTCTGTTTTGTAAATAAGTTCATTTGTATCATTTTTTAGATTCCACATATAAGTGATATCATATGATATTTGTCTTTCTCTTTTTGACTCCACTTAGTATGATAATCTCTAGTTGCATTCATGTTGCTGCAAATGGCATTATTTTCTTCTTTTTATGGCTGAGTAGTATTCCATTAGGAGAAGGCACTGGCACCCCACTCCAGTATTCTTGCCTGGAAAATCCCATGGTTGGAGGAGCCTGGAAGGCTGCAGTCCATGGGGTTGCTGAGGGTTGGACACGACTGAGTGACTTCTCTTTGACTTTTCACTTTCATGCATTGGAGAAGGAAATGGCAACCCATTCCAGTGTTCTTGCCTGGAGAATCCTGGGGATGGGGGAGCCTGGTGGGCTGCCATCTACGGGGTTGCACAGAGTTGGACACGCCTGAAGTGGCTTAGCAGCAGCAGCAGTATTCCATTGCATATACATATCACACCTTCTCTACCCATTCATCTATAGTGGATATTTAGGTTATCTCCATGTGTGGCTATTCTAAAGAGTGCTGCTATAAACATAGGGGTGCATGTACTTTGCGGGTCTTTTAAATTAACTTTTATTGGAGCATATTAGATTTACAGTGTTGTGCCACTTTCTGCTATACAGGAAAGTGAATCAGCTACACAGATACATACATCCTTTCTTCCTTAGTCTTTTCCCTTATAGGTCATTACATGATTTTGAGGAGAGTTCCCTATGCTATACAATACGTTCTTATTAGTTATCTATTAATGTTTTATATATAGCAGTGTATATATGTCAATCCCAATCTCTCAGTCTGTCCTTCTCCTCCTTTTCCCCTTCGTTACCACAAGTTTGTTCTCCACATCTGTGACTCCATTTCTGGTCTACAAACAAGTTTACCTGTACCATTCTCTAAAATTCCACAAATAAGCAATATATGTCTTTTTCTGTCTGACTTACTTCACTCAGTATGAAAATCTCTAGATTCATCCATGTCACTGCAAATGGCATTATTCATTCTTTTTTATAGCTGAGTACTATTCCATCGTATATATGTGCAACATCTTCTTTATCCATTCATCTGCTGATGGACACTTAGGTTGCTTCCATGTCCTGGTTATTGTAAACAGTGTTGCACTGAACACTGGGGTGACTGTATCTTTCTGAATTATGGTTTTCTCCAGATATGTACCTAACAATGGGATTTCCAGATCATATAGTAATCCAATTTTTAGTTTTCTGAAGAACCTCTATACTACTTTCCATAGTGACTGCAAGGACGGTTCCCTTTTCTCCACACCCTCTCCAGCATTTCTTACTTGTAGACTTTTTCATGGTGGCCATTCTACCTAGTGTAAGGTAGTACCTTATTATAGTTTTGATTTGCATTTCTCTTATATTTAGTGATATTGAGCATCTGTTCATGTATTTTCATTGGTAATCTGTATTTCTTTAGAGAAATGTCTACTTCGCTCTTCTGCCAATCTTTGGATTGGTTGTTTGTTTTTTTTGTTGTATGAGCTGTTTATATATTTTGGAGATTAATCCCTATCAGTTGCATTATTTGCAAATATTTTCTCCCATTCTGTAGGTATCTTTTCATTTTGTTTATCATTTCTTTTGCTGTGTAAAAGCTTGTAAGTTTGATTAGGTCCCATTTGTTTATTTTTTTTTTTTCTGTTTCTAGTGCCTTGAGAGTAAGAAAACATTTGTACAGTTTAAATCAGAGATGTTTTGCCTGCATTCTCTTCTAGGGGTTTTATGGTTTCATGTCTTATAAGTCTTCAGGGCTTCCCTGGTGGCTCAGCCATGCTTGCTCCTTGGAAGAAAAGCTATGACCAACCTAGACAGTGTATTAAAAAGCAGAGACATTACTTTGCCAACAAAGGTCCATCTAGTCAAAGCTATGGTTTTTCCAGTAGTCATGTATGGATGTGAGAGTTGGACTATAAAGAAAGCTTAGTGCCAAAGAATTGATGCTTCTGAACTATGGTGTTGGAGAAGACTCTTGGTGGAAAGTCACTTGAACTACAAGGAATCCAACCAGTCCATCCTAAAGGAATTCAGTCCTAAATATTCATTGGAAGGACTGATGCTAAAACAGAAACTCCAATACTTTGGCCACCTGATGTGAAGAACTGACTCATTGGAAAAGACCCTGATGCTGGGAAAGATTGAAGGCAGGAGGAGAAGGGGACGACAGAGGATGAGATAGTTGGATGGCATCACCGATGTGATGGACATGAGTTTGAGGAGGCTCTGGGAGTTGGTGATGGACAGGGAAGCCTGGCATGCTGTAGTCTGTGGGGTCACAAAGAGTTGGACATGACTGAGCCACTGAACTGAACTGGTAGCTCAGACAGTAAAGCATCTGCATGAAATGCAGGAGACCTGGGCTCGACCCCTGGGTCAGGAAGGTCCCCTGGAGAAGGCAGTGGCACCCCACTCCAGTACTCTTGCCTGGAAAAATCCCATGGACAGAGGAGCCTGGTAGGCTACAGTCCATGGGGTCGCAAAGAGTCAGACACAACTGAGTGACTTCACAAGCCATTTTGAATTTATTTTTTGTATGATGACAGGGTGTGTTCTAACTTCACTGATTTACATGTAGCTGTCCAACTTTCCCAATACCACTTGCTGAAGAGACTATCTTTTTCTCATTGTATATTCTTGGATTCTTTGTTGAAGATTAATTGACCATAGGTGTGTGGGTTTATTTCTGGGCTCTCTGTTCTATTCCATTGATCTATATATCTGTTTTTATGCCAATACCATGCTGTTTTGATTACTACAGCTTTGTAATATTGTCTGAAGTCTGGAAGGGTTATGCCTCCTGCTTTGTACTTTTTCTTCAAGATTGCTTTGGCAATTCTAGGTCTTTGAGAGTCCCATATAAATTTTAGGATTATCTATTCTAGTTCTGTGAAAAATACTGTGAGTTATTTGATATAGATCTCATTAAATATGTAAATTGCTTTGGGTAGTATGCCATTTTAACAATATTAATTCTTCCAATCCAAGAGCATGGGTTATCTTTCCATTTCTTTGAATCATCTTCATTTACTTTATTAATGTTTTATAGGTCTGAGAGTATAAGTCTTTCACATCCTTGGTGAAGTTTATTCCTAAATACTTTATTTGGAGGTTGTGATTTTAAAAGGTACTGTTTTACATTCCTTTTCTGGTATTTTCTTGTTGGTATAAATAAATACAACATTTTCTGTATGTTAATCTTGTATCCTGCTACCTTGCTGAATTTATTTATCAGTTCTAATAGCTTTTGTGTAGAGTCTTTTGTAGATAGTTTGTGTAGATACTTTTCTGTATACAGTATCATATCATGTGCATATAAAGACAATTTTACTTCTTCTCTTCTAATCTGGATACTTTTTATTTCTCTTTCTTGTCTAGCTGTGGTTAGGACTTCCAGTACTATGTTGAATAGAAGAGGTGAGAGTGGGCATCCTTGTTCCAGATTTTAGTGGGAAGTCTTTCAGTTTTTTACCAGTGTTATATTGGCTGTAGATTTATCATAAATAGCTTGTATTATCTTGAGATATGTCCCCTCTGTACTCCCTTTGGTGAGATTTATCATGAATGGATGTTGAATTCTGTCAGATGCCTTTCCTGCACCTAATGAGATGATCCACGTGTCTTTTGTCTTTTGTTTATGTTGTGTATCACACTGATTGGTTTGTGTATGCTAAACTATCCTTGTGAACTTGGGATGAATCCCACTTGGTCATGGTGCATGATATTTTTTATGTGTTGTTGGATTTGGTTTGCTAATATTTTGTTGAGAATTTTTGCATCTATATTCATCAGATATTGGCCTGTAATTTTCTTTTTTGGTGGTGTCTTTGCTGGACATTGGTCTTAAAGAAATTTCTCCAGTGATTCTAAATCAGTTGTTCGGGAGTGGGATCTAGGCGTGGACATATTTTAGAAGCCACCGAAGTGATTCTGCTGTGCAGTCCATTGTTCCAAACCAGGAAGAGTTGACGTCTCGCTGGTACCAGCAACTCCTTTCTTAATTCTTTGCTGGAGGTTAACCAAAAAAGTCCCAGGTTAGCTCAGCAGAACAGAAATGGAGGCTCAGCTGGATAGAGGGAGGAATCACATTGACTCTCCATTTGGAGAGGAAATTTTGTGTTTAATTATAACTTGAAAGACCAACACAAATAGTGACATGCACCAGGCTCTGAGAGATGCAGCCCAGGGCTGTGGGGTGCTGACAGTGACTTCACCGCTGTCGTCATCTCTGGGCCAGGCGAGACTGAGCACAAGTCAGGAGCTCCCATTTGTAATGAGAGCCTAGGCTTTCCCCAGTGCAGGTAGACAGGCCCTCTGTTTAGATAAAGTGTAGCTGTCCTACTCATCTGACCCCTTCTATGTTTTAGAATGTTGTTAGCAGCCCCGCCCCCGCCAACAAAAGTCTGGTGTGCCACTTGAAGGAAATGATACAATTGTATACGCTGTTTCTCATCGAGTCTGTGCTCAGAATGTCTCCTACTGCAGACACTGCTCTTGTTCTTGGGTCAGTTAGTCATGTCCGATTCTTTTGTGACCTCATGGATTGTAGCCCGCCAGGCTCCCCTGTTCATGGGATTTCCCAGGCAAGAATTCTGGAGTGGATTGCCGTTTCATTCACCAGGAGGCCTTCCTGACCTAGGGATTCAACCCATGTCTCCTGCATTGGCAGGCGGATTCCTTACCTCTGAGCCACCAGGGAAGCATTGGAGACCTCTAAGAGCTGTCTGCAAAGACAGATAATCAGCTGGTGCCTACCAACTATGCAGGAACAACTGTTGTAGTTTGTCAAAGGCCAGTGCTAACTGGTAGGATGACCATTCTGATTGGTCAGGTATAGTTTCTAAATGGTCAGTATCTGAAACATGCCATTACGCTTGGCCTGCAAGGACATCCCAAAGCAACCACGTGGCTCTTAATTCTTTGTGTAACTGTATGAACAAACATGACCAAATGTTTGGGGCAGTTAACAATTTGAACTCATTGGAACTGGTATCTACACGTCAGTGCTGCATTTGTTTTCCTTCATCCCCACCCTTAGGTGTGTTCTTTGGAAAACAGTCACTTGGAACTTCCTATTAAATTAATACACTGTGGCCGTCTCTCATGAAGATGAAATGTTATTTGAAGGAAATGTGGCCACAGAATTTCTTTGCAACCGAAAAGCTATTTTGTGTCCCAGGTGAGCTCAGGGATAATGCTCCATGCTAGCAAATCAACACACTCAGCCAGAGGCTCCTTTTGGGGGCCTCTACCAACCCCCCTTATTTTCAGTGACCTAATACATGTAGTTCATAATCAAAGAGGCATGAGCTCCCGCTTGCTCCTACGGCTGGGGGATATCATCTTTCTTTTCCCTGGGAAAGCCCCTTCTGATAGCTCTCATTCCACCCAAGGCAGCTCTGCTTGTAGGCCCTCAAGGCTTATTTGCAGTTTGTGAAACTACAATTGGGAACAGCTCTGGCTACACCTGGGAGATGTTTCTGCACTGTGTCACAGAGGTCACTCAAGGACATATACATGCACATTGATCATGCTCACTGATTATTTTTCCTAAAAGACAGAAAAACAGGCCTTTGCCTCATTCCTTCCTCTTAGATACTCTCACTCCCTTCTTTCTTCTAAACCCCTCTAGGCAAAAATGTCTCTAACTTTAATGTGAATCACTTGTGAGTCTTATTAAAAATGCAAATGCTCCTTGAGGTTTGACCGAAAACAAGAAAATTCTGTAAAGCAATTATCCATCAATAAAAAATAAATTAATTTAAAAAAAAAGAAAAAAATGCAAATGCTCATCTAGCATGTCCGGAGTAGAGTTTTGGATGCTGAATTTTTTTAATGCATGTAGTGTTGATTTACAGTGTTGTGTTAGTTTCAGATGTACAGCAAAGTGATTCAGGTATACATTTTTTCAGATTATTTTCCTTTATAGGTTATTACAAAATATTGAGTATAGTTCCCTGTGCTATGCAGTAGGTTGTTCTGGTTATCTATTTTATATATAGTTTATGTTGATATAAAATTTCTAATGTATCCTTCCCTCCCACTCCTTTCCCCTTTGGTAACCATAAGTTTGTTTTCTGTGTCTGTGGGTCTGCATGTAAGTTCCCCTCGTACCATTTTTTTTATATTTCACATATAAGCAATATCATATATTTGACACTCTCTGTCTGGCATACTTCATTTAGTATGATACACTTTAGGTCCATCTACATTGCCACAAATGGCATTATTTCATTCTTTTTATGGCTGAGTAGTATTCTACTATATAAATACACCACATCTTCTTTTCCATTCCTCTGTCAATAGACCTTTACGTTCAGACATTTAGGCTTCCAGATCTTGGCTATTGTAAATAGTGCTTCAATGGACATTGAGATGCATGTCTTTTCCACCTATGGTTTTCTGCAGATATATGCCCAAGAGTGGGATTGCAGGATCATATGGAAGCTCTGTTTTTAATTTTTTAAGGAATCTCCATACAGTTCATAGTGGCTGCATCAATTCACATTCCCACCAACAGGGTAGGAGGCTTCCTTTTTCTCCTTCTCCAGCATTTATTATCTGTAGACTTTTTGATGATGGCCATGCTGACCACTGTGATGTGATACCTCACTGTAGTTTTTTTTGGTTGTGCTGGGTCTTCGTTGCTGAGTGGGCTTCTTTCTCTCAAGTTGCGGCAAGCAGGGGCTACTCTCTGATTGCGGTGTGCAGGCTTCTCATTGCAGTGGCTTCTCTTGTTGTGGAGCACGGGCTCTAGGGCTTGCAGGCTTCAGCAGTTGTGGCACAAAGCCTGGGCAGTTGCGGCTTGCGGGCTGTAGGGCACGGGCTCAACAGTTGTGGTGCACGGCCTTGTTGCTCTGTGGCATGTGGGAGCTTCTTGGATCAGGGATTGAATTTGTGTCTCCTGCATCGGCAGGCAGATTCTTATCCACTGTGCCACCAGGGAAACCCCCTCGTTGTAGTTTTGATTTCTCTTTCTCTAATAATTAGTGATGTTGCTCTCCTTTCACGTGCTTTTAGCCATTCTGTATGTCTTCATTGGAGAAATATCTCTTTAGATCTCCTGTCCAGTTTTTTGATTCAGTGGTTTGTTTTTTTGATATTGAGCTGTATGAGCTGTCTGTATATTTTGGAGATTAACCTCCTGTCAATTGCATCATTTGCAGATCTTTTCCCCCATCCTGTAGGTTGTTATTTCATTTTGTTTATGGTTTCCTTTGCTGTCAAGAAGATTTTAAGTTTAATTAGGTCCCATTTATTTTTATTTCCATTACTCTAGACAGTGACAGACAGTGAAAGTTGCTCAGTTGTGTCAGACTCTCTGCAACCCCATGGACTATACAGTCTGTGGAATTCTCCAGGCCAGAATACTGGAGTGGGTAGCTGTTCCCTTCTCCAAGGGATCTTCACAACCCAGGGATCGAACCCAAGTCTCCCACATTGTAAGCAAATTCTTTACCAGCTGAGCCACCAGGGAAGCCCATTACTCTAGAAAGTGTATCCAAAAAGATATTGCTGCAATTTATGTCAGAGTGTTCTGCCTATGTTTTCCTCTAGTAATTTTCTTTAGCTGTCCAGTTTTCCTAGCACCACTTACTGAGGAGACTGTCTTTTCTCCATTATATAGTTTGTATCCTTTGTCATATATTAATTGGCCCTAGATGTGTGGATTTTATTTGGAGGCTTTCTATCCTGTTCCATTGATCTGTATTTTTGTTTTAATGCAGCACCATTCTATTTTGATTGCTGTAGCTTTGCAGTATAGTCTGAAGTCAGGGAGCTTAATTCCTCCATTGAATGCTGAGTTTTTAATGGAAGTATAATTCATAAAATATTATATTAGTAAATTCATTAACTCAGAAAAAAAATATTATATTAGTTTCAGGAGCACAACATAATTTGATATTTGTATACATTTCAAAATGATCACCACAATAAGCCTAATTAATATCCTTCACTATATAGTTACCAAAAACATTTTTTTCTGATGAAAACTTTTAAGATCTATTCAACTTTTGAATATCAGTACAGTATTAACGATGGTCATCATGCTGTATATTAAAATCTCCATGACTTACTAATTTTATGACTTGAAGCTTGTACCTTTTGATTCCCTTCACTATTTCACCCACCCCTTAACCATGGCAACCACCAATCTGTTCTCTGTATCTATTTTGCTTTTTGGTTTTGTTTCAATTCCACATGTAAGTGAGACTGTATGGTATTTGTCTTTCTCTGTCTGACATATGTTACTTACTTAGCATGATGTCTTAAGGTCCATAAGTGTTGCCACAAATGGCAACACTTGATCCTTTTTTATTGACTAATATTCTTCTATGTATGTGTATGTGTATATACGTGTGTGTGCATGTGTATATGTGTACATCTGCCACTTATGTGCATATATACACACACAGCATACATACCACATCTTCTTTATCACTTTAGCCTTTGATGGACACTTAGGCTGTCTCCATATCTTGGCTATTATAAATAATGCTGTAATGAACATGGAGGTACTTATATCATTTAAAATTAGTGTTTTCATTTTCTTCAGATAAATACCTAGAAGTGGAATTGCTGATTCTTTTTAATTTTTTCAGACACCCTCCATACTGTTTTTTAAAGTGGCTGCACCAGTTTACATCGCCACCAGCAGTTCACAAAGGTTTCCTTTTCTCCACATCCTCACCAGCACTTCTTGTCTTTCTGATAATAGCCATCCTAACAAGCATGAAGTCATAGTTCACTGTGGCTTTGATATGCATTTCTCTGATGATTAATGATGCTGAGTATCTTTCTTTTTATCATGTACCTGTTTGCCATTTGTATGTCTTCTTCAAAAAAAAGTCTATTACGATTATCTGCCCTTTTTAAATTCCTTTTTTATCTATTGAGTTATATGAGTTCCTTATATGTTTTGGATATTAAACCTTTATCAGAAATATGATTTGCAAATATTTTCTCCCATTCAGCAAGTTGCCTTCTCATTTAATTGAAGAACTTCTTTGCTGTGCAGAAGTGTCTGAATTTAATGTAGTCCCATTCTTTGTTTTAAAAATAATCATCCCAAAGTCAATGACAAGGAACTTACCACCTATGTTTTCTTCTAGGAGTTTTCTGGTTTCAGGCCTTCTGTCAAGTCTTTTAGCATTTTGAGTTAATTTTTGTGTATGGAATAAAGTAGTGGTCCAGTTTCATTCTTTTGCATGTGACTGTCACATTTTTCCAGCATTAATTGAAGAGACTATCTTTTCCTCACTGTATATTCCTGGCTCCTTTGTTGTAAATTAATTGACCATATATGCATGGGTTTATTTCTGGGCTATACTTTTCCACTGACCTGTGTATCTGTTTTTATGGAAAACTACTCTGTGTTGATTGCTGTAATTTTGTAATATAATTTAAAATCAGTGATGCCTCCAGATTTTTAGTTCTAAAGAGTGCCTTGGCTATTTGGAGTCTTTTGTGATTTCATACACATTTTAGAACTATTTATTCTGTTTCTGTGAAAAGTGCCATTGGAATTCTGATAGAGTTGGTAGTGAATCTGTAGATTTCTTTAAATAATATGGACATTTTAACAATATTGATTCTTTCAATCCATGAGCACGGGTTATCTTTCAATTTACTTTTTTCTTCTTCAATTCTTTCATCAATGTCTTATAATTTTCAGTGTAAAGTCTTTCATCTCCTTCATTAAATTTATTTTGGGGTATTTTATTCTTTTTGGTGCAACTGTTTTCTTAATTTCCCTTTCTGATAGTTTGTTATTAATCTATAGAAATACAAAGTATGTTGATTTTGTATTCTGCAAATTTGTTGAATTTATTAGTTCTAATGGATTTTTTTTGGTGGAGTCTTTAGGATTTTCTATAAATAGTATGTCATCTGCAAAAACTGACAGTTTTGCTTCTTTCCTTCCAATCTGGATGCCTTTTTCTTCTTGCCTAATTATTCCTGCAAAGGCTTATAGGCTTATAATATGATGTTGAATAAGAATGGCAAGAGTGCATCCTTGTCTTGATCTTGATGTTAGGGGAAAAGCTTTAGGCTTTTTTCAGAGTTAATGTTAGTTGTGGACTTGTCATCTATGACCTTGATTACGTTAAGGTAGTTTCCATCTACACACACTTTGTTGAGAATCTTTATCACAAACAGATGTTGAATTTTGCCAAATGCTTTTTCTCTGTCTATTAAGATGATCATGATACGTATCCTTCCTTTTAATGTATTACATTGATTGCTTTGTGGATATTGAACCATCCTTGCATCTCTGTACTAAATCTCATTTGATCCTTTTACTGTAATACTGTTGAATTTGGTTTGCCAATATTTTTTTGAGGATTTTTGCTTCCATGTTCATCAAGAATATGGGTCTGTAATTTTCTTTTTTTGTGTCATCCTTGTCTGTTTTTTTTGTTGCTATTGATCAGTTGCTCAGTTGTGTCTGAGTCTTTGCAACCCCATGAACTGCAACACACCATGTTTCCCTGTCCTTCACTATCTCCCAGAGTTTGTTCAAATTCATGTCCATTGAGTCAGTGATACCAGCCAACCATCTGGTCCTCTGTCATCCCCTTCTCCTCCTGCCTTCAATCTTTCCCAGCACCAAGGTCTTTTCCAGTGAGTTGCCTCTTTGCATCATGTGGCCAAAGTACTGAAGTTTCAGCTTTAGCATCAGTCCTTCCAATGAATAGTGAGGGTTGATTCTCTTTAGGATTGACTGGTTTGATCTCCTTACAGTCCAAGGGACTCTCAGCAATCTTTTCCAACACCACCGCTCAAAAACATCAATTCTTCAGTGCTCACCCTTCCTTATGGTCCAGTTCTCAGATCTGTGCATGACTACTGGAAAAACCATAGTTTTGAGTTGACAAATCTTTGTCGGCAAAGTAATGTCTCTGCTATTTAACAACCTGTCTAGGTTTGTCAGCTCTTCTTCCAAGGAGCAAGCATCTTAATTTTGTGTCTGCAGTAACCATCCACATTGATTTTAGAGCCCAAGAAAATAAAGAATATCACTGTTTCCATTGTTTCCCATCTATTTGCCACAAAGTGATGGAGCTGGATGCCATGATCTTTGGCTTTGAGTGTTAAGTTTTAAGTCAGCTTTTTCACTCTCCTCTTTCACTTTCATCAAGAGGCTTTTAAGTTCCTCTTCACTTTCTGCCATAAGAGTGGTGTCATCTGCATATCTGAGGTTATTGATATTTCTCCTGGCAATCTTGATTCCAGCTTGTGCTTCATCCAGCCTGGCATTTCGCATAATATACTCAGCATATAAGTTAAATAAGCAAGGTGACAGCATACAGCCTTTACATACTCCTTTCCCAATTTTGAACTAATCCATTGTTCCATGTCTGATTCTAACTGTTGCTTCTTGACCTGCATACAGATTTCACAGGAGGCAGGTAAGGTGGTCTGGTATTCCAGACCATCTCTTTAAGAGGGATTCCATCTCTTTAAGAATTTTCTACAATTTGTTGTGATCCACACAAAGGCTTTAGTGTAGTCAATTAAGCAGAAGTTTTCTGGAATTTCTGGAATTCTCGTGATTTTCTATGATCCAAAGGATGTTGACAATTTGACCTCTGGTTCCTCTGCCTTTTCTAAATCTGGCTTATACATCTGGAAATTTCCAGTTCATGTTGAAGCCTAGCTTGAAGAATTTTGAGCATAATCTTGCTAGCATGTGAAATGAGTGCAATTGTGTGGTACTTTGAACATTGTTTGGCATTGCCCTTTGGGATTGGAATGAAAACTGGCCTTTTCCAGTCCTGTGGCCACTACTGAGTTTTCTAAATGTGCTGGCATATTGAGTGTAGCACTTTCACACCATCATATTTTAGGATTTGAAATAGCTCAGCTGGAATTCCATCACCTCCACTAGCTTTGTTCATAGTGATGCTTCCTAAGGCCACTTGACTTTGCACTCCAGGATGTCTGGCTCTAGGTGAGTGATCACACCATCAAGGTTATTCAGATCATTAAGATCTTTTTTGTATAGTTGTTCTGTGTATTCTTACCACCTCTTCTTAGTATCATCTGCTTCTGTTAGGTCCATACCATTTCTGTCCTTTATTGTGCCCATCTTTGCATGAAATGTTCCTTGGTATCTCTGATTTTCTTGAAGAGATCTCTAGTCTTTCCCATTCTATTGTTTCCTCTATTTCTTTGCATTGATCACTGAGGAAAGCTTTCTTGTCTCTCCTTGCCATTCTTTGAACTCTGCATTCAGATGGATATATATTTCCTTTTCTCCTTTGCCTTTTGCTTCTCTTCTTTTCTGAGCTATTTGTAAGGCCTCCTCAGACAACCCATTTTGCCTTTTTGCAATTCTTTTTCTTGGGGATGGTTTTGACCACTACCTCCTGTACAATGTTACAAACTTCTGTCCTTAGTTCTTCAGGCACTCTATCAGATCTGATCCCTTGAATCTATTTGTCACTCCCTTATAATTGTAAGTGATTTGATTTAGGTCATACCTGAATGGCCTAGTGGTTTTTCCTGCTTTATTCAATTAAATCTGAATTTGGCAATAAGAAGTCATGATGTGAGCCAGCTCCTGGTCTTGTATTTGCTCACTGTAAAGAGCTTCTCCATTTTCAGCTACAAAGAATATAATCAATCTGATTTGGGTATTGACCATCTGGTGATGTCCATGTGTAGAGTCATCTCTTGTGTTGCTGGAAGAGGGTGTTTGCTATGACTAGTGCGTTCTCTTGGCAAAACCTAGGAGTCTTTGCCTTGCTTCATTTTGCACACCAAGGCCCAACCTGCCTGTTACTCTAGGTATCTCTTGACTTCCTACTTTTGGATTCCAGTCCCCTATGATGAAAAGAACATCTCTTTTTTTTGGTGTTGGTTCTAGAAGATCTTGTAGGTCATCATAAAACCATTCAACTTCAGCTTCTTTGTCATTAGTGGTTGGAACATAGACTTGGATTACTGTGATGTTGGTTTGCCTTGGAAGCAAACCGAGATCATTCTGTTGTTTTAGAGATTGTACGCAAGTACTGCATTTCAGACTCTTCTGTTGACTCTGAGGGCTATTCCATTTCTCCTAAGGGATTCTTGCCCACAGTAGTGACATAGTGGTCATCTGAGTTAAATTCACCCATTCCCATCCATTTAGTTCACTGATTCCTAAAATGCCGATGTTCACTCTTGCCATCTCGTGTTTGACTGCTTCCAATTTACCTTGATTCATGGACCTAACATTCCAGGTTCCTATGCCATATCGTTCTTTACTGCATCGGACTTTACTTTCACTACCAGATACATGCACAACTGTTCGTTGTTTCCACTCCGGCTCAATCTCTTTGTTCCTTCTGGAGCTATTTCTCCACTCTTCTCCAGTAGTGTACTGGATAACTACCGACCTGGGGAGTTCATCTTTCAGGGTCATATCTTTCTACCTCTTCATACTGTTCATGGAGTGCTGATGAGGGTCTGGTTTTTAGTTTCAGGGCAATGCTGGTCTCATTAAATGAGTTTGGAGAAGTTCCCTCCTCTTGTATTTTTTGGCAGAGTTTGAGATGGATTGATATTAATTCTTCTTTGAATGCTTCGAAGAATTCATAAGTGAAGCTGTCTGGTCCTGGATTTGTGCTTGTAGGGTGATTTTTGATTAATGACTCAATCTTCTAACTTTTATTGGTCTGTTCAGATTTTCTATTTCATCATGATTCAATTTGGATAGGTTGTATATTTCTAGGAAGTTATCTGTTTCTTCTGGGTTGTCTAATTTATTGGTGTATAATTGTTCAGAGTAGTCTCTATGATCCTTTGTCTGGCGAAGGCTTGTCAATTTTGTTCATAATTTCAAAGAAGCAACTGTTGGTTTCATTGATCTTTTCTATGGCTTTTTAAAAAAATTAATTTGTTTTAATTGGAGGCTAATTATTTTACAATATTGTAGTGGTTTTTGCCATACATTGACATCAATCAGCCATGGGTGTACATGTGTTCCCCATCCCGAACCCTCCTCTCACCTCCCTCCCCATCCCATCCCTCAGGGTCATCCCAGAGCACCGGCCCTGAGCACCTTGTCTCATGCATAGAACCTGGACTGGCAATCTAGTTCACATACGGTAATATACATGTTTCAATGCTCTTCTCTCAAATCATCCCACTTTTGCCTTCTCCCTCAGAGTCCAAAAGTCTGTTCTTCACATCTGTGTCTCTTTTGCTGTCTTGCATATACGGTCATCATTACCATCTTTCTAAATTCCATATACATGCGTTAATATGCGTTAATATTGGTGAACTAATATTTAAACTACACCAACACTAATGTTGGTGTTTTCTTTCTGATTTACTTCACTCAGTATAATAGGCTCCAGTTTCATCCACCTCATTAGATCTGGTTCAAATGCATCCTTTTTAATAGCTGAGTAATATTCTATTGTGTATATGTACTGCAGCTCTCTTATCCATTCGTCTGCCAGTGGACATCTAGGTTGCTTTCATGTCCTAGCTATTGTAAACAGTGCTGCGATGAACATTGGGGTACTTGTATCTCTTTCAATTCTGGTTTCCTTGGTGTGTATGCCCAGCAGTGGGATTGCTAGGTTGTATGGCAGTTCTATTTCCAGTTTTTTAAGGAATCTCCACACTGTTCTCCATAGTGGCTGTACTAGTTTGCATTTCCACTGACAGTGTAAGAGGGTTCCCTTTTCTCCACACCCTCTCCAGCATTTATTGTTTGTTGACTTTTTGAAAGCAGCCATTCTGACCAGCATGAGATGGTACCTCATTGCGGTTTTGATTTGCATTTTTCTGATAATGAGTGATGTTGAGCATCCTTTCATGTGTTTGTTAGCCATCTGTATGTCTTCTTTGGAGAAATGTCTGTTTAGTTCTTTGGCCCATTTTTAGATTGGGTCGTTTATTTTTCAGGAATTGAGCTGCATGAGCTGTTTGTATATTTCTGAGATTAATTCTTTGTCAGTTGCTTCATTTGCTATTATTTTCTCCCATTCTGAAGGCTGTCTTTTCTATGGATTTTTAATCTCTATTTCTGCCCTAATTTTTGTAATTTTTCTCCCTCCTACTAATTTTGACCTTCATTTATCATTCTTTTTATATTTCTTGAAAGAAATATAAAGTTAGGTTATTTGAGACTTTTCTTGTTCTTGAGGTAGTCATTTATCACTCTGAGCTTCCCTCTTAGAAGTGTTTTTGCTGTACCTGACAAGTTTGGGTATGTAATATTCCCATTTTCATTTGTCTCAAGATATTTCTCCTTTGACCCATTGATTGTTTGGAATAATGTATAATCTATACATGTTTGCAAATTCTCCAGTTTTCTTCTTGAATTTGATTTCTAACTTTATACTCTTGTGGTCAGAGATGATGCTTAATATGATCTCAGGCTATAAGGATGTGCCAAGACCTGTCAGTGTCCCTAAATATTAAGATTTGTCTTGTGGCATGTCACATGATCTGTCCTAGGAGGTTCCATGTTCACCTAAGAAGAATGTGTGTTCTGTTGCTATTGGATGGAATGTCAAATTTATCAGGTCTTACATACTGTTTAAGCCTGCTGTTTCTTTATTGATTCTCTGTGTCGATGATCTATCCATTGATATAAGTAGGAAGTTAAAGCCCCCTGCTATTGTATTGCTGTCTATTTCTCCTGTTAGGTGTGTTAATAGTTGACTTTATATATTTAAGTGAAATGGCAACCCACTCCAGTACTCTTATCTGGAGAATCCCATGGAGGGGAGGAACCTGGGAGGCTACAGTCCATGGGGTCACAAAGAGTCGGACACGACTGAGTGACTTCACTTTCACTTTCACTATAGGGGAGCATAAATATTTATAAACATTATACCCTCTTGTGGACTGAACCATTTATCATTACTTCTTAGTCTCTTATACCAGATAAGTTAACACCTTTTTAACAAAGACTGTCATAAAGTATAGCTACCTCCAGTTTCTTTTGGGATCCACTTGCATGAAATATCTTTTTCCATCTTTTTGTTTTCAGTTTGTGTATTCTTCCATCTAGAAGGGAGTCTCTTGTAGGCAGTGTATACATGTTTTTTTTTAATTCATTATTTAACTATTCCATTCAACTATTTTGTCTTTTGAATTGCGAATTTAGTCTATTTACATTTAAAGATATATTGGTAGGTATGTACCTATTGCCATTTGCTAATGTTTTCTGACTTTTGTAGTTCTTCTGTTCCTTTTTTCTGCTCCTGCTCTCTTCCTTTGTGATTTGATGACTTTCTTAAATGGTATACGTATATTCTTTTTATTTTTTTTTTTACTTTATTTTACTTTACATTACTGTATTGGTTTTGCCATACATTGACATGAACCCATCTCAGGTGTATATGAGTTCCCAATCCTGAACCCCCTCCCACCTCCCACCCCATATCAACTCTCTGGATCATCCCCGTGCACCAGCCCCAAGCATCCTGTATCCTGTATCAAACATAGACTGGTGATTCATTTCTTACATGATAGTATACATGTTTCAGTGCCATTCTCCCAAATCATCCCACCCTCTCCCTCTCCCTCAGAGTCCAAAAGTCTGTTCTATTCATCTGTGTCTCTTTTGTTGTCTCGCATACAGGGTTATCATTACCATCTTTCTAAATTCCACATATATGTGTTAGTATACTATATTGCTGTTTTTCTTTCTGGCTTAGTTCACTCTGTATAATCGGCTCCAGTTTCATCCATCTCATTAGAACTGATTCAAATGTATTCTTTTTAATGGCTGAGTAATACTCCATTCTGTATATGTACCACAGCTTTCTTATCCATTCATCTGCTGATGGACATCTAGGTTGTTTCCATGTTTATAATGTTTCCATTATAAACAGTGCTGCAATGAACATTGGGGTAAATGTGTCTCTTTCAATTCTGGTTTCCTCAGTGTGTATGTATATTTTTGCTTTCTGGTTACTATGAGGCTAACATATTAGATATATCCCTAACAGTCTATTTTAGATTGATAAAAAAAACTTGTTTGTTCTAAACTTGAGCTATTCTAAAGCTCAAAATTTTTAGTCTTACCCCTTTCCCCATGTTTTATGATTTTAATGTCACATTTTGTATCTTTCTATCTTGTGTATCCTTAATTATTGTAATCACAGTTAACTTTTACCACATTTGTATTCTTACCTTCATACTAGCATTATAAGTGATTAATCCACTACATATTCTGTATGTTTACCTTTCCACTGAGGTTGATGTTTTCTTGTTACTAATTAGTGCCCTTTCTCTTCAGCTTAAAGTCCCTTTAACATTTCTTGTAAGGCCAGTTTAGTAGTGATGAACTCCTTTGACATTTGCTTATCTGGAAAACTCTCTCTCTCCTTCAATTCTGAATGATAACTTTTCTGGGTAGAATAGCTTTTGCTGGAAAGTTTTTTTTTCTTTCAGCATTTCAAATATACTGTGCTTCTGTCTTCTAGCCTACCAATTCTGCTGAAAACAATTGCTTATAGTCTTATGGGGGTTCCCTTGTACCTAACAAGTTGTTTTTCTCGTGTTGCTTTTGAAATTCTCTCCTTGTCTTCAACTGTTGACATTTTTAATTATGTGTTTAACTATGTCTCCTTAGGGCTTATTTTACACTCTGGGCTTCCTGGAATTAGATTTCCATTTCCTTTCACAGGTTAGGAAGCTTTTAGCCATTGTTTCTTCAAATAAGTTTTCTGCTCCTTTCTATCTCCTTTCCTGTGATCCCTGTGATCTGAATGTTAGTGGGTTTGACGTTGTTCCACAAGCCCCTTAGGCCGTCTTCACTTGTTTTTATTCTTGTGGGAGGGGGTGGGGGGGATGGGAGCAGGGCTGCTCTAGTTGGATGAGTTGGGTGAGTTCCACTGCCTTGTCTTTGAGTTGACTGACACTTTCTTCTGCTTCATCTAGTCTGCTGTTGAAACCCACTAGTGTATTTTTCAGTTCAACAATTGTTTTCTTCAGCTCTGTGACTTCTACGGTACTTTTTTATATTTTCATTTACCCATTTTTCTCCCTAGTTTTGTGAGAATCTTTATGACCACTATTCTGAACTCTTTTTCAGGTAAATAACAGCACTATTTCACTGAGGTTTTCCTCCCACCCCACTGTACCCCGAAGAGTTTATGTCTTTAATCTGGAACACATTTCTTCATTTTGCATAACTCTCTGATGGTTTCCATACTTTAGATGAAACAACCATCTCCCCCAGTCTTGAAAGAGTGGCTCATGTAGAAGTGAACCTTGTATTTCAACTCTGTCTCAGTTCTGTTATCACCCAAACCTTCATGCTTGTCCAAGCAGCCTATTATATTTTTAAAAGCTCTCAGTGGTTGAGGATATGCCAAGACCTGTCAGTGTCCCTAAGGAGAGGATCTCAGCATCTAGGTTCATATTGTTTTATCTTTTTAAAATTAATTTATTTTAATTAGAGGCTAATTACAATATTGTAGTGGGTTTTGCCATACATTGACATGAATCAGCCATGGGTATACATGTGTTAAAAGCTGCTGCAGGAGAATTTGACTTCCAAGGTACACAGATATATATACTCTTATGGGACTGAAAGTGTGAGCTCCACTGGCCAAGTGATGGGGTAGTATTCCTTGAATGGCAGTTGCCCCAGGGATCGAACCTGGGTCTCCCACATTGTAGGCAGACGCTGTACTGTCTGAGCCAGCAGGGAGGTCCTATTGAAGCTCCAGATGAGAGTATAAACTCTTTCCTGGGAGATACTGGAGCAATGCAGAGGTACTGTCCAAAGACAGCATCCACAGCCTACATTCCTTGAGAAAGTCTTATAGTCCACTAGATGTGTGCCAAACCTGGAGCCTGCCCCTCAAGCCAAAGTTCCAGTACAAACAGAAAGCCAAAGGGATGTACCACAGCTTGCTGTCTGCACAGTGCCCTAGGGGTGGTAGCCTGCCAAGAACTAGGTATCTGATTGCCACAGTCCCATGGGACACAGGAATGCAAGCTCCCCTGACCACCCAAGTCAGGCAATCAAGGGCATCCCTGGAGTGGCCACTGGAAAAACGAGGACACTAGACATAAAAATCAGGGAGCCAGCTGCATGTAAAGTTCCACTCCAGAAAACGTGTGCTCTGGAGCACAGCAGAGGGAGGGTGCAAGTTTAGTGCCTACCCTCTGAAGTCTCTGGAAAGTCTCTAGAATATTACAGTCAGTCTCTTTTTTTAATATAAATTTATTTATTTTAATTGGAAGCTAATTATTTTACACTATTGTATTGGTTCTGCCATACATTGACAACAGTCTTTTTTTTAAATTAATTTTTATTTTTTAGTTTGTTTTGCTTTACAATACTGTATTCATTTTGCTATACATTGACATGAATCAGCCACGAGTGTATATGAACTCCCAATCCAGACCCCCACCTCCCCCCTCCCACCCCATACCATCTCTCTGGATTATCCCCGTGCATCAGTCCCCAGCATCCTGCATCCTGCATCAAACCTGG
>SJXQ01005942.1:308971-334055 GCA_006408695.1 Aepyceros melampus | reverse complement strand
ATAAAGGGAAGACATTTTTTCCAAATATATTACCTTGTGTAAAATAAAAAAACTAATGAGAACCCATGATATAGCACAGGGAACTCGACTCAGTGATCTCTGGTGACCTTAATGGGAAGGAAATCTAAAAAAGAGTGTATATATATATGTGTGTGTGTGTGTGTGTGTGTGTGTGTATATATATCTGATTCACACTGCTGTATAGCAGAAACTAACATGACATTGTAAAGCAATTATGAAACAAAGTGAAGTCGCTCAGTCGTGTCCGACTCTCTGCGACCCCATGGACGGTAACCAGCCAGGCTCCACGGTCCATGGGATTTTCCAGGCAAGAATACTGGAGTGGGCTGCCATTTCTTTCTCCAGGGGATCTTCCCAACCCTGGGATTGAACCCAGGCCCCCTGCATTTCAGACAGATGCTTTACCGTCTGAGCCACGAGGGAAGCCAATTATACTCCAGCTGTAAAAAGTAATAAATAACCAACAGGACCCACTGTATAGCACAGGCACCTCTGTTCAGTGCTCTGTAATAATAACCTAAATGGGAAAAGAACTTGGAAAAGGATAGATCACTTTGCTGTACACCTGAAACTAACACAACGTTGTTAATCAATCATGTGAAATATAGTTGCTGTACAATATTATATAAAGTTACAGATGTATAATAGTGATTCACAACTTCCAAAGGCTATACTCCATTGATATTTATCACAAAACACTGGCTATATTCCCTGCATTATATAATATATTCTCACAGCTTATTTTGCATAATAGTTACTATCTCTAAATTCCCTACCATTTTGTCCCTTCCCCTTCACTCATCTGACTGGTAATCAGTAGTGTGCTCTGTAAATCTGTGAGTCTGTTTCTTTTTTGTTATATTCACTAGTTTCTTATATTTTTCAGGTTCCACACGTGAGTGATATCATACAGTATTCGTCTTTCTCTGACTTATTTCACTTAGCATAATACCCTCCAAGTCCATCTCTGTTGTTTTATTGCTTCAAATGATGTGTCTTGATATGGATCTATTTGGGTTCATTTGTGTGGGAATTTCTTCAATTTCAGGACTTTTTCAGCCATAATTTCACCAAATATATTTGTAACCCTTTCTTCTCTCTTCTCCTTCTGAAAATGAATGAAAATGAAAGTGTTAGTCACTCAGTCGTGTCCACTCTTTGCGACCATGGACTGTAGCCCGCTGGGTTTCTCTGTCCATGGAATTGTCCAGGCAAGAATACTAGAGTGGGTAGTCATTCCCTTCTCCAGGGATTGAACCTGGGTCTCCTACATTGCAGGCAGATTCTTCACCATCTGAGCCACCAGGAAAGCCCATATCCTATATAAACAAAAATTTTAATTAATTTTTAAAATAGATAAACAAGAAGGACCTATATTCAATATCTTGTAACAACCTATGATGAAAATATGAAAGATATATATACAACACATATATGAATCATTTTGCTATATACCAGAAGCACAACACTAATTTTTTAAATTATATTAAAAAGTGAGTCACTTGTAGATAGATTGCCAGTCTGTGCCCTTTGATTGGAGACATTTTTTTCCTCCATTTAAAATAATTACTAATAAGAAGAACTTACTTTTGCCACTGTTATTTGTTTTAGGTGTCTTATAGCTTCTCCTGGTCATTACTTTCATTACTGCCTTTTTTTATGTTTAGGTGATGTTTTTTATTCCTTTTGTTGTTGTTGTTTGAATGCAATCTTACAAACATTTAATTTGTGGTTGCTCTTGGACTTACATATAACATTCTAAAGTTATAACAATCTAATTTTGACTTATAGCAACTTCAAGCACACACGAACTATTCCTATGGAACCTTTCCCCTTTATGTTAATAATATAAAAGTTACATCTTTATACATTGTATATCAACAGATTTATAATCATTTTAATGCATTTTGTCATTTAAATCCTATAGAAAATAAAAAGTGTAGTTACATAACAAAAGTATAATACCAATTTTTATATTTCAGCATGTATTTATACTTGCTGGCCATGTCATATGGTTTAGAGTTACTATCTCACATCTTTTCATTTTAACCTAAGGGTCTCTCATGTATCTTACTGTCAAGTATGGTGGTTAATGAACTCCCTCTGATCTTATTTGGGAAAATCTTACGTTTACCCTCATTTTTGAATGACAGTTGCACTGGGTGTAGAATTCTAATACAGGTTTTTTTTTTCCTTTCAGCACTTTAAAGATATAACTCTATTACCTTCATCCTGCAGGGTTTCTGCTGAGAAATCATCTGCTAAGCTTGTTGAGAGGATCTCTTATACCTGATGAGTCTATCTTGTTGATTTCAAAATTCTTTGTAAGACAATTTGATTATAATGTCTCAGGTTTGTAGTTTCCATCAAATTTGGGGATTTTTCAGCAATTATTTCTTCAAATGACTTCTCTGCCTCTTTTTCTCTTTCCTCCTTCTAGGACTCATAGAGATAGATAGGTAAAATCTGTATATGTTGGTCCCATTTTCTTCCTTTTCTTTCTTTGAGCTCCTAAGACTCAATAACATCAATTGAACTGTTTTCAGGCTTGCTAATTGTTTTTTCAGTGTCTTCAAACCTGCTGTAGAACGCTTCTTGTGAAATTTTCAATTCAGATAAGTATTTTTTAGCTCCAAATCCATTTTTATAATTTCTGACTTTGTCAATATCCTCATTTTGTTCACATAACATTTTTCTGATTTCCTTTCTTTATTCATTTTTTTGCCTTATATCTCTGAACATGTGACAGTTGTGTTCAAGTCTTTAATACATGTGAGGCTGTGTTTCTTTAGGGCTGGCTCTGCCACTTTACTTTCTTCCTTGAATGGGCCATGATTTCCTATTTATTTGATGTGCTTATGACTTATTAGGGGAAACTGGGCATTGAGAAAAACAGACATCCCTCCCAGTCTTTGAATACACTTTCTCTGTGCCTATGCATACCTTCACTGATTGGTTGGATGTTCTCTGAACCTAGGGGTCAGCCTGAGATGAAAGCTGAAGGTCTTCTGAGGTCTTTTCTGAGCATATGTCTTACCTAGGCCTGCTTCTGACTTTCAGAATTCCTCTTTATATACAGCTGCTCTTGAACGTCTTAATTTCTAAGATGGTCTCACCTCAGGTTGTCCTCAGGGTCTTAGGTAGCCTACTGCATGTCTCCGTCTGTGATCTCCTGCCCCAAGAGGCCACAGTCCCCTTCAGCTTTCACATGTAGAGGATGGCCCTTGACACCCGAGTTAGAAGAGACAGACCAGTCCTTCAGGTAGCTCTCTGATAGGTTAGAACATTGCACACTGCAGACAGGATCTTCTCTGCTCCCTGCAGATGGTGGAAGCAAAATGGGCTGCTGCCACTACTAGACCAAAACTGCCTTGCTGAGGTTTGGGCACTGGAAAAAACAGGCATCCCTCCCAGCCTTTGAATACACTTTCTCTGTGCCTTGCACACCTTGACTGATTTCACTGGGTGTTCTCTCAAACCTCCACAATTTTTCCTAGTGTTCTGAAGACGGATTTTTCTTTATTGAGTATTTCTAAGTTGCTGTAGGCCTTTAACTTTTTCAGAATTCCTGTAAGATTAGCCAGTTTCTGGCAGCTTTTTGATGTTTGTGTACAAATGAGGACTTAGAGCTACCTACCCTGCCATTTTGCTGACATCCTCACAATCAGGAATTCTTGAAGGAGTGTGTCTAAGAGCCCTATTTCCTCCTCTCTTGTTTGTATCTCTGTTCATTGCTGGTTTGACTTCAGAGCCAACTGCCACATTGAAAGAGCCCTTTCCAGGATCACCAGTGAAACCTATAAGTTCCACTGGGTCCTGGCCACTTTGTTCTTTTTGATGCATTTTGATTTTGATACCACTGACCCCCTTTCCTTTCTGGAAACTCCTTTATTGGTCTCTGTGAATACATTTTCTATGTTCTCTTTTTCTCCTCTTCCCACAGTTTAATTAGTGTCCCTTGAGGTTCTGCCCTAAGCCTTTTCTCCATCTCATGCTTTCTCTCCCCTTGGGTTAGACTACTTGTGACTCCTAGCCACCACTTGTGTACTGATGACTTTCAGATAGATAGTGTTCAGTACAGCTCAACTTTTAAGTCACAGATCTATATACCCACCTGCTTAATGAACATACATATTTGCATATGTCACAAACATCTCATACAAAACATCTTCAAAACAAATTCTTACCTAGTTTTTCAGTCCTTAAACCTGAGACTCAGCGGCTCCCTGTTACTCCTGAGAGTCAAGGCGCCGCTGAAGCCATGCGAATCATACTTCCATAGAATCACCTCTTCATTTCCATTGCTTTCATTTTGCTCAGCACAATTTGTTACCTAGATTTCTTTCTCCAGACTTTTCAACTCAATTACTATACTGCTGACAGAATAATCTTTTTAAAGAGTAACTCTGATCATGACACTCCCACTTAAAAACCATTTTAGGTGCCTCCCTTCCCCCACCCCAACAAAGTAGCATTCATAAGAAAATCCAAACTCCTCAGACAGCATACAGTATTTCTCATGATGTGGCACATGTTTTACAGACACATTTATAATTCTACCTCTCATATAATTCTCCTGTAAACATTCCAGGGCTGTTTTTGCCATCATTCCTTCACACATGCTTTTATGGAACACATTCCATACCCACGACAGGTGCCTCATAAATTTGTTGGATAAAAAGAGTAAAGTTGAATTATACATGAAGCCAGGTTGTTAGAACTGAGAAGGTGGTCTTAGTTCTACTTCAACTAAAACCAGCATGGTTTTCACAGACTTCAAAGAGATAGGAAAATGAAGGAATAGATCTTTGTATGACACTATTTCAAAAGAATTTTCTTGTCAGAAACTTACCATTTTCATTCTTACAGGAGAGGAATATGGAGGTTTGGTAGAAATCTATGGTTTGAAGCCAATCCAAACAATATCACCAACACAAAATTACTAAAAAGATTTTCAGATCAAGCAGTTCCCTATTCTTTGTAATGCCATAAGCCTTGTTACTGTTTAACATGAGGTTCATGGACCAATAATACTGGCATCACCTGAGCGCTTTTAGAAATTCAGCATGGGTGAATAAAAAGATGTGTGAACAGAATGAGAAATTCAACAAAATGATAGAAAATACAAGAAGGTACCGAATAGAAGTCACAGAGCTCAAGAACACATTAACTGAAAATTATATTACAGGTATTCAGCAACAGACTAGACGAAGCAAAGAAAGGATCAGTAAATGTGAAGTCAGGCAGTAGAACTCATCCAATCAGAGCAGGAAAGAAAGTTAAGCTAGATTAAAGGGCTTGCATTATATAGTTCCCAGAAAAAAAAGGAGAAATCCTGTATTAAAATATAATATCAAAAAATGTCTAAACCTGGGGAAAGAAACAGACTTCCAGGCTCAGGAAATCCACAGGGTTCTAAGTAAAATGAAGGCAAAGCAATCAGAAATAGTTCCACAAATATATGGTCAATTAATTTACAACAACAGAGCCAAGAACATACAATGGGGAAAGGACAGCCTCTTCAATAAATGTAGTTTGGAAAATTGGACCACTACCTTACCCTATATACAAAAATTAACTAAAAATGGAGCAAAGACTTGAATGTAAGGCCTGAAACCATAAAGTTCCTAGAAGAAAACATACGTGGTACTCTTCTTGACATCAGTGTTGGTGTTGATTTTTTAAAATCTGACACCAAAATCAAAAGTAACAAAAGCAAAAGTGAAACTACATCATACTTAAAGTTTCTGCACAGGAAAGGAAATATCAATGAAATGAGAGGATAACCTACTAAGTGAGAAAATAGTTGCACATCATATATCCAATAGGGTTTAATATCCAAAATATATAAAGAACTGATATAATTCAATAGCAAGAAAAAATTTTCAGTTTTAAATAAGCAGAAGATTTGAATATACATTTTTTCAAAGACATACACATGGCCAAAAGGTACATTAAAAGGTGCTCAACATCAATTGTCAGAGAAATACTAATCAGAAACACATTGAGATACAGCTGCATACCTGTCAAAATGGTTATTATTGAAAAGCCAAGAAGTAACAAGTGTTGGTGACGATGTGGAAAAAAGGGAGGCCTCCTACACTGTTGGTGAGAATGTAAATTGGGGCAGCCACTATGAAAAACAATATGAAGATTCCTCAAAAGGTTAAAACTACCATGTGATTCAGCAATTCCACTCCTGGGTATTTACCTAAAGAAAATGAAAATGCTAAGTTGAAAATGTATCTCCACCTTATGTTTTACGCAGCATAATTAACAACAGCCAACAGATAGAAACAACCTACGCATCCATTGTTGGCTGAATGGATAAAGACAATGTAGTGTGTGTGTATATGTGTGTGTGTGTGTGTACACACACATCTTCTTTATACACACACACACACACACAATGGAATTTTATTCAGCTATAAAAAAGACTAAAATCTTGCCATTTGCAACAATATGGATGGACCTCAGGGCATGCTAAGCTAAATAAGTCATACAGAGAAAGATTGGAGTAGGAAATGGCAACCCACTCCAGTATTCTTGCCTGTAAGATCCCATGGACAGAGGAGCCTGGTGGGCTACAGTCCATGGAGTCACAAAAATTACATGATGGCGCACACACACACAGAAAGATAAATACCATGTAATCTCTCTTATATGTGGAATATAGTTTTTTTTTTTTTAAAGTAAGCTCACAGACACAGAGAACAGATTGGTGGTTGCCAAAGGGCAGGGGGTGGAATGTGGAAATAATAGGTGAGGATGTCAAAGACTAAAAAGAAAAAATAAAATTTAAAATAAAACAGGATTTCCGCTTGTAATTTTAAGGGTTAACAGCTCCCTTGTGAATCCCTAGGAGTCCAGATACTTTCAAGTTAAGAGCCTTCGTTCTAAAATGACCTCCAAGGGGTATCTGTCCCCTTACCCTACTCAAATAGCAGATGTTGTCTAAGGGCCTGCTGCTTTCTCATTGTACAGACATCACTGTTGGTGGGAATATTTACCATGATAGGCTGGCTCTGCCAACCCTGGGAAAAGCTTAACCATCTCCATGAGCGTGGACTAACTATACACACTTAAGTCTACTTTTGTTCAGCCACCTTTGGTTTATCCTGGAGGAAATGAAACCAGAGATCCAGCAAGAATAAACCAGATTCCAGCTCTCAAGTTTACCAGCACATCCCTAGAACATTGTGCCAAGTCAGCTTGCATACGGTTCCTCTGGGAGGCAGCTGACATCTCTGACCACCTCCACACTACCATTAGCCATTTGCTCAGTGTAAAGAATCCATCTGCCAGTGCAGGAGACAACAGTTCAATCCCTAGGTTGGGAAGATTCCCTGGAGGAGGAAATGGTAACCCACTCCAGAATTCTGCCTTGGGAAATCCAGTGGACAGAGGATCTTGGGCTACAGTCCATGGGGCCACAAAAGAGGCAGACATGACTTAGCAACTAAACGGCAACAACAGTGTGAGAATGCTCACAGGATTCAGCAGAGCTAACCATCCCATTGTGGCATTAAGAAAAGGAAATGTGATGGATAACCTTTAAATTGGCCTGCTGCTAAGTCACTTCAGTCGTATCCGACTCTGTGCGACCCCAGAGACGGCAGCCCACCAGGTCCTCCGTCCTTGGGTTTCTCCAGGCAAGAACACTGGAGTGGGTTGCCATTTCCTTCTCCAGTGCATGACAGTGAAAAGTGAAGTCGCTCAGTCGTGTCCGACTCTGTGCGACCCCATGGACTGCAGCCCACGAGGCTCCTCCGTCCATGGGATTTTCCAGGCAAGAGTACTGGAGTGGGTTGCCATTGTCTTAATTGGCCTAGAGAGAGGCAAAATTAGTGATCTGACCACCTCGAAGAAGCCCCTGCACAGGGATCTTTTGCCCCACGCAGCCTGGGCATGGCGGCCTGTCCCATGGCTGGCTAACATGTATGTCACCTTTTTCTGCTTCCCAGTGCAATGGGCCTTGCATCGGGCCTCGCCTTTCTGTGCAGCACAGACAAGTCTTCTGCCAGACGCTGGATGGCATCACCTTACCATCAGAGCAGTGCAGCGCCCTTCCGAGGTAAGAGAAAGCCACAGACCACCCCTTCCCCAGCCCTTGTGTCAACAGCACAGAAAGATGATGGTGAGTGAACCTGTCTCCTCCAAACTCCCACAGCGATCAGACACTCTTCCCTTTCAGCTCCACCCTCTCCAGACCACTGGACTCCTAAAGGTAGACAGCTCAGGATGGCCTCATGCTTACTGAATGGATCAGGCTGAGCTTTCCTTGTTCAGAGATGAGAGCACAGAGGGTCTGTTCTTCTGAGGAGAATAGCTGGCACAAGAGACTGGCTCTGGCCCCAGGGTGGACAGGAGGTCAGGTCCACAAAGGGGGCACCAGAGCCCAAGGGCTCCGCCAGCCTCTCCCTCTTGTCCACTTCCCTTTAGAAGTTACACTGAGCCCCTTGTCTCTGGGTCTCCGCCTACCATTCCTACCCAGCCCCGAGCCCCTCTCCTCCTTCCTTCCCTGGGGGTGAGGGCCCATCACCCCCGCCCCTAAGGTGCCAGGCCCTGAGTACAGCTCTGCCAGCTGCCAGCCTGGCGAAGCTCATTCTCAGATCATGCAGGGACAGAGATGCTGTAGAGATGAGCAGACAGCAGCCCAGTTAGAGGAAGGGGTCTTCTGAGACCCTGCAGCCGTTCAGAAAAAGAGATCAGAACCCAGGGTTGGCAGCACGGGGAGTTTTTGATGGACGCCTGACAGTCTTGGGTTTACAGCAGTGTGTTCACATCTGCCTTCCCTGATCCGGCCCCCAGAGGCGCAGACCCTAACCCTGCCACTCCCACTCCCCTGGCACAGGCCTGTGAGCACCCAGAACTGCTGGTCAGAAGCCTGCAACGTATACTGGAGGGTCAGCCTGTGGACTCTCTGCACAGCGACCTGCGGCAACTACGGTTTCCAGTCCCGGCGTGTGGAGTGTGTGCACGCCCGCACCAACAAGGCAGTGCCCGACCACCTGTGCTCCTGGGGACCCCGGCCAGCCAACTGGCAGCGCTGCAACATCACCCCCTGCGAAAACAGTATGTTCCAACCCCACAGAGCCATCTGCAAACTCCCCACTGAGCGTCGGGTGCAGCGGGCAGTCCCAGGGACCGAGCCTGAACACAGGGATCCTAAGCCAGGGCTGGAGTCAGATATTCTCAGAAGGGTGCATGCAGGCAAACAAAGGTGTGTGCAAGGATGTGTATCCATGTGTCTGGGCCACAGAGGATGGCTGGGGGTGGCCCCTGAGAGAGCCAGGTGCATTTGCCTAAGTGCTGGATGAAATCATCCTCGGCTCACCTACAGGAGTCTGGCTGCGGTACTCCCCCGGTGGCCTAGACAGTAAAGAGTCTGCCTGCAATGCCGGAGACCCAGGTTCCATCCCTGGGTCAGAAAGATCCCCTGAAGAAGCGAATGGCAACCCACTCCAGTCTTGTTGCCTGGAAAGTTCCATGGAAAGAGGAGCCTGGGCCTGGCAGGCTACAGTCCATGGGGTGACAGAGAGTTGGACACGACTGAGTAATACACACACAGACACTCAGAGAGGACAGCTAAACAGTGGCTCTTGGGGAGAAAGCACTGTTTATACCTGAGCAGCAAAGAGAGCTGCTCCCGCTCAGCCCACACTGCAGCCCTCGCGGTCTGCTGCCCACAGAACAAGGACCTGCCGACCGCGCCCTCCTTCCTGATACTCATGAGTCTGATACTCATTCCCTCTCTCAAGTCTAGAGCCTCCTCCTCAGCCGAGCACCACATTTGTATCCCAGTTGGGTGGGGACCTATTTTTTCTTCCTTTGGACTCAAAATACATTGGAGATGCTTCCTCCCAGGGACAGAGACAAATCTTGAGGCAAAGAATAGGAAAATTTTAAGTCTTGCTGGGCAGTTTCTCCTCAGTCAGGGCCTCACTGAGTCTCAGATTCCCCATGCTGAAGAGCTATCCTCTAGACAGACAGTCCCGTTGCTTCTTCTACACAAGCAGGTATTGCCTGACCCATCTTTGCCAGCTCTCACACTCAGGACCACTGTTTTCCATGAAAATAGTTCAGACTTACTGCGTTAACCACTGATGTGCACAGCCCCAAGCCACATCAGTATTGAAGAACCATGTAGCCTGTGCTGGTACTGAACTAGGACACCACAGAGCAGGGAAAGAGTAGAGAGGCTGGCGGAGTTTACAGCAACCAAAGCTTCACAGGGAAGGGAAGAGTCACATTTCAGGGGATGAGGCCACCGCACGCAGGCCTCACTTGCATGCCCTGCCCACCCCAAAGTGGAGCAGAACTTAGTCCTTCTGGGAACCATCTCAAGGAGGAGAGCTTCAGGTACTCAAATGCCATGGGAAAAGGGCACCTTGGCTAGGAGGTGAGGCAGTCCCGACCACCCTCAGGAAGGAAGGGGGCCATCAGAAAGGCCCAGAGCCCCAGCATTCAGCACCCAGCTGCAGCCTGGGGAGCAGATGGCCAAGCTCTGCCAGAGTAAGGCCAGTTCAGTGGTGCCGGACAGCGGTGGCCCTTCCAGCAAAAAGGTCTGACCCCAGAAGGCACCTGGTGGCCACGGCCACAACTGAGTCTGTGTTTCACATCTCCTTTCTGTCCCCTTTCCCAGCGGAATGCAGAGATACCACCAGGTACTGCGAGAAGGTGAAACAGCTGAAACTCTGCCAACTCAACCAGTTCAAATCTCGCTGCTGTGGAACCTGTGCCAAAGCATGAAGACAGGGCGAGGCGAGAACACTACCCTGGCCGCACAGAGGACTCACGCAACCAGCTTGGACAGAACTTAAGCTTTCTTCGTTTTATTTATTTATTTGCCCCTCCCCACCCCTACACACTCAACCCTCTTCGACCTCCTTCCTTGCCCCCTCCCCAGATGTGAGGCCCCCAGCATGTCTGCTCTCAGTTGGCTGGAGGACAGAATGAGGGGACAGGACAAAGATGGAGGTCTGAGGAGGCTGCAGAGCAGAACGGGCCAGACAGCAGACCCCCCTGGCCAGACAGCTCCCTCCCAACCTGGGTCCCAGAGAGACCCAGGAAGAGGCCAGTGTAGCCCTTGGGACAGCAGGGGGCCAGAGCCAATAACAGATGAGAGAGAGGGGCAGAAGGGTAGGCGCCTGAGAGTTTGTAAAGCATTAGTATTGACTCTGGACAACCAAGGCGTCTCTCCTGGCCAGGGATGGTCAAGACCGAGGAGGGGAAACACCAGCCATGCTAAAGACCCAGCCCAGAACTCAGCTCTTCGGGGTGGTGGCGGGGGGTCAGAGCAACAAGAACTCAAAACACTGTAGGGTAAAGGGAAGCCAATCCAAGTAGCTGAAGTGCACGGTGATGCAGAAAAGAAGTAGGGAGGGCAGGGACAGAAGCACAAAGAAAGCGGTGTGTGCTCCTGAGAGAAGAGGACAGCAGGGAATAAGCAGGCAGCTGGTGAGGTTCTGAGCCCCAAGCCCACATGCCTGGTGGACCTCTGTGGGATCAGGGGAGGCTATGGGGCTCAGAGCTTTTCTGCCCTTGGGCCCAGGCTGCACACAGGGGCCATGCCCTCCCTAGTGTGGAGAGGAGTCCCCGAGGCGGCTCAGTGAACTTTCTGCCCACACCCCCAGGGCAAAGCTGGTGAGACAGCAGGGTCTAGCTGTGCAGTCATGCCACCCTAGCATCTCTAAATCAAGAGTCCCCCAGCCCAGAACTAACTGCTGACACAGGCCAAGGTGTTTTGATCATGAATAGACTGGGTTTCCTACCTATATGGTTTTTAATGCTTCACTGAAGGGCCAGGGACTAGGGTCAACTTGTCAAAAACCAAGCCATTAATCAACCTGTCAGAGCATCCATTAGATCAGAGCAACCACTTCCTTCCAGAGCTGACCAGGTAATGGGTGGGACCGCAGCCCCATGACAGCTGCCCCTGTATTCAGACAAGAGGTGTGGGTAGGGCCAAGGGGCACAGCAGCAAAGCCGAATACCCTCCATACAGGGAAATATGATACTCTACCAGAATTAATATACCTCGGTTTTGCTAATTCAGTGTGGGCAAAGCAGCATACACACCCTAGTCATGCCATCAGCTATGGTAGCAAGTCAAGTGGCAAAACTGAAAATCTGGGACATTTTGGCAAATTGCTCATTCAGCAGAGTGGTTTTGGGCGAGTGATTTTGGGCTGCCCCCACCACAATGGCCACCATTTAGCAGCAGGTAGAGCAGAGCAGGGTGGCCAGAGTCACTCAACCCTTCACACAGGCTGCCCCGTGCCACATATACAGACTCACAAAATGTCACTCACCCCAGAGGCCACCACTGACATCAGGGCTGCGTTTTCCAGCCAGCCTGGAAACAAAAGTTGGGGCGGCGGGAAGGCAATGTGCGTGTGTCCTCCCCAGGTGAGCTGTGGGCAGTTAAGGTGGTTTCACCATAGTAATGGGCTCTGAGAAATCATGTTACTAAAAATCAGTGTAATTTTTATTTAAAATAAAAGAGAATGTTTTCTATGTCTGTATATCTTTTGTGAATATTTATTAGGATTTCTTGTATAAAAAAGTGCAATATGAATAATTGTACATTATCTTCCAGAAAAAAAAATATTTGGGGGACTTTTTATTAACTTCCTGCAGCTGTGTTCCTGTAAACTCAGTGGCGATTATTGTATTGTTCCTATTTTTAGAAGAAGCTGATGTTTGACTCTGGATCCACCCACTGTGTACAGAGTACATTGTAATAGCGGCACGGGATGATGGGGCAATAAGAGGGGACTCGTCTGTGACACAACAGTCACGAACGGAATGCGGAAGACAGATTCCATGCTGGGACTAATGCGGTTGGTTCTTTCTAGTTCAGTAGTTCTGGAAAGCCAGTGGCCAATATTTACAGTTCCTGAACAGCGGAGGTCCTCTAGCTTGTCCACGTGTCAGGCTGTAGCAGGTGAAGACGCCTTTCAGAGCGAGCCCAAAGGACCGAGGTTTGGGGTGGGAAGCAGCATGCTCCTTTGCATGAGATGAATGTACATTTACTGTTTGTCCTGTGAATCGTGACTCGGCAGCACCCCAAGATTATTAGGGCTGCTGAAGAATGTGGGAGGAGGCACCTCCTCCTCTAAACACAAAACTGTATTTATATTTTTTTTGTACAGATAATACAGCTTATTTATTTAAATCTTGTCGTCCGAGTCTCTATTAAGCTCAGCCTTCCTATCTTGTTTTGGGCAGGAGGGGAGGGGGGTGAGGCTGGTTCCCAGCCACTAATGTGAGTTTGGCCAAAATGGAAGAATTGCAGTTTTCGGCTTTGCCTAGAAAGCTGGGGGGCCCATGCCTGGAAGAGTCAGTCCTGTAAGTGAACCCAAAGGGGCTAAATATCCACAAATTGAGACGAGTGCTGCCTTTCACAATCAGCTATTTACAGCCCTGTGGATAGGTATACCCTCAGAGAGATTTAGGATTTTGTTCCAGACCACTGCAATAAAGCAAATATCACACACAAGAAAAGGAATTCACATGAATTTTTTGGTTTCCCAGTGCATATAAAAGTTATATTTATGCTATCCTGTAGCATTATATCTTTAAAAACAATGTACACACCTTAATGATAAATCCTTTTGCTAGAAAATGCTAAAGATCAGGTGAGCCTTCAGCAAGTCATAGAGCACCATAACAAGTAATGATGAAAATCCTGAAACACTATGAGAATTACCAAAATGTAACTCAAAGACACAAAGTGAACAAATGTTTGAAAACTGGTGCCAACAGGCCTGCTCAGGGTGGGGCTGCCACAGACCTTCAATTCGTAAAACAGAGTATCTGCAAACCACCGCAGAGCAAAGCACAATAAAGCATGGTATGTCTGCAGAGGGAAGATGGGAGCCACAGCACCTTCCTGAAGAAGAGCAAGCACAGGCGTCTCTGGGGTGTCTGCAGACTCGGGTGCAGGAGGAGCCTCACTCCTGGTCAGGCTTCCTGCCCCCAGGGGCGTGCACAGTGTGTACTGACTACATGCTGAAATCCTGGGTGTACACCCTCAGCAGGGCTCCCATCTAAAGATCATTGCCACATTTCAATCCTCACATGAACCCTATGATTATCTCCACTGACTTATGGGTAGACAGAGGCCCAGAGAAGCCCAAGGTCATCCAGGATTCAAACCTGAGCAGTTTGGCTTTTTAGCCAGAGCCCTGCCCTTCCCCATGAGGCTGGCCCCAGCTCCTCTGTGTGAGAGCCAACATGTGTGGCCACCCTGGTGCAGGCATCATTCTCCCCTCTGCTTGGAGGTTGGCAGAAGCCAATGGTGCGACTTTTAATAGAGACATTGCTCTTGCACCCTCTAAAACCAATGCTCCTGGCATTCGAGGGCTCCTAGCTCCCCCTCTTTTTAAAGCATTTTAATAAAACTACTAGAGAATGTGCAAAAGAAAACAAAAGCTGCTTGTAGAGTTCTTTATAAACAGGCTCTGGTGAAAGGGCAGCGTGTCCCCAGGCCCAGATGACGCCCACACAGGGACCTTTGTGAGAGACACTCCAGGGGACCCCTGCCTGAAAGCCCAGCTCCAGCCTGTTTCAGCCACTCAACTCAGCATGTGACAATCTGTTCTGCAGCATAAAACTATGCCAGCAAGCTCTTTTTGAAATTCCAATTATTTTCTAAGGAGTTGTGGGTTTTGCTTTAGAGAGAAGACCAATGCTAGCACAATAAATACTCACATACCAGCAACCAATGTCCCCCAGAGACCCCCATGGAGGGTAGAGGGAAGGAGAGTTGCCAGAGAGAAAACCTAGGACGGCTCAAAGAGTGGGGAGGGCTCAGACAGAATGTATGGAAAACTTTCCTGCCAAAATCACAAAGCTCAGCAGGGGGAAAAAAGAGATTCTGACCAAGATGCCACCAACCACAGTGTAAAAGTTTAGAATCTCAACCACAACCCCGTCCTGGGATTGTAACTCCTCATGCAAGGGTCCCCTGCTTGGCCTCAGAAGTTTCCATCTTTGACAGGGTGAGCTCAGAAAATCTGTGGACCCATCAAGACCAGAATGATCAACAATCATCAGAACTCTCTTGCATGCCAGCTTCCTCACCTTTAAAGAGAAGATACCTCACGTGACAGGTTGTTGTAAGGAACTGGTTAATTCCTGTTGAGGAAACAGAAGGGTGCCTAGCCTATCACTGACACATTCATTGAATGTTAACTGCTATTACCATCATCCAAGCTCCCTTAGAAAGATGTGGAGATGAAGGGCAGGGCTGGCAGAAGGTTTATTTCACATTACTTCCCATTGTCAGCTTTCAAAGACTCTCGCTTGTGTTTTCATTTTCAACTGAGAAAGACATCAGCCATTCCTTCAAAGTTCAATACCAGACAATAGTGTAAACAAGAGAGGTATTAGGGAATCAAGCTCTGTATCATGGAAGAAAACCGATCCCTCTATGTAGCAAACTCAATGATTCACAAAATACTGACAAACTTCCAGAAAAACTTCCCAAGACAGATATAACTTTATAATCCCAATGGACAATCTAGTCTCAATTCAAAATACTCAAATGTGCACATAATTGCCATTTCCTTCAGTTTAAAAAAATGGAGAGATAGTTATTCATAAGAAAATATACAAGTTGTAAAAGCTAAAATTAAGGATATCTTACCAAAAGTTGAGGGCCATAGACAGTGTGGTATTATCCTCTCACTTCACTCTGCAAATAAGATCAAAGGAAATAATCCAATTTTCTTAATGCTTCTCAGCTAAAATGAGACAAAACAGACCTCAATAACCTATCTGTGAGACTCCCCCAAATAGGCAAATTCATCTACAAAGGGCAAGGGAAGACTGAGGTAGAGAGAAGGATGAAGCTTTGGAGAAATAACCCAGTGAAAAGCTTGATCTGTTTGGCAAAATAACCCACAGAAGAATAAATGAGGAAACAAAGCAAGGTGACACCCCCTTGGTGTTTTCTGTGTCCCTCATTTTGTTCCATGAATGAGCTGTGATTTAAGGACTTCCAAGATTCAGAGTCAGAATGCATTAAATGTGAGTGAAATCAGGGAAGGTTACGTATCCATGTCCTATACTGTCAATTAGGAATATCGGTGTTGATGCAAGCCTTGAAGTAAATAATGAACAGTTGAATACCCAATGAGTTCTTCCAACCTCTAAGGTTAATCTAAAATTGTCTGCCCCTCACATACCCCTCCTGTCCACCTGAAGATGCTTTCACAGGTCACATTTTGTGTGAGCTGATGAGCCAAACCTTAGCTTCTTCCTCATAGCACCCCAAGGTTTTCAACTGTTTGTTGCCACCCCCAAAACTGGAAGGCACGTATTTGCAACCAAGCCTCTGCTAAGAAGAACTGAGCCACCACCTCCTCCATCAGCAAGTTTACAGCTTCAATCAGATGGATTCTGTGAAGCACCTGGTCCCCATCAACCACGTGTGTCACGCTTCTGATAACACAATATACAGATGTCACTCACCTTGCATTTTCCAAAGGCAAAATCCATCTTCAACCATTCCCAGGCTGCTCCTACAGATGTGGTTTATATATGTATAAACAGAAATTAAATGTGTAGTTTTTATGTGAGTGAAGAGAAAGCAGACAGTCGGAATGGTTCTCCTGCCGAACATAAATAATGTTTGCTTAAGCAGAATGTTGAGGGCCTGAGATCACACAGTGAGCATCCAGACCAGAAAGCATGCCTGGGAAACCTGCTCGCCTCTCCAAGACGACATAAACAGCCTTCCTTCCTCCAGGCCTCTGTGATGGCCAGGGGTGACCTCGTTCCAAATCCCACAAAAGAAAGTAGACAAGCTATGAACAACCTAGTTGCCAGGTGAGCAACTCTAGGAAAGCTTGAATGGTCAAGGCAGGAGGCAGAGTGAGTCTTGAGCTTGGTTTTCTTTCCTCAATCCCCACCACCGTTTGTAAATAACAATGAAAGAGCCAGGAAGTGACTTGGCTGAGGTCAGTTGAAGGATGGTGAGGTTGGTCGTCAGTCATCCAGGTGGCCCGGCCCCGCAGCCGGAGCTCAGCACATCACAGTGCCAGACACAAAGCAGGCGCCAGGCTCGTGGGCCAGTCACCCCTGAGCTGCCTTTCTTCACCTGCACTGGCCCTCCCTACCAGCGCGAACACAGGCAAGGTCACCAGCTGAGAGCACACCCCCTCGACCTGGACCCTTCTGCACTGTGAAGTTCCTGGGACCAGCTGGGATGGAAAACCATCGACCTGTCCATCCAGGCCTAGCAGGCCTCACTCTGCTAGCCCTCACCAGGCAGTGCTGTCTCTCCTCATCTCATCTTCTCCCCCTCAGCTCTTTGCCCATTAAATACCTTTCCCTCAGAGTCTGACCAACTCTGGCTACACACCAGCTCTGTGCCAGGCCCAGGCCAAGCCCTGAAAACACAGGGGTGAAAGCCTCCTCCCTGTCTTGAGCCCCAAGGAGCTCAGAGTCCAACCAGGAAAGCAGATACATCCCACCACCGATGCCAGGGCATCCTGCTCCTCCACGTTTGGGGCTCTCCAGCTCGGTTTTCTTCCTCATTTGGTTCTTTCCTCCACAGTCAGGAGGCAGGGGTTGCTTCTTTTATTCCTGACTCTCTCCCACTGGGGCTTTTGCAAAGGTATCCTGACTGGACTCCTAATACCTTTCCCTCAGAGTCTGACCAACTCTGGCTACACACCAGCTCTGTGCCAGGCCCAGGCCAAGCCCTGAAAACACAGGGATGAAAGCCTCCTCCCTGTCTTGAGCCCCAAGGAGCTCAGAGTCCAACCAGGAAAGCAGATACATCCCACCACCGATGCCAGGGCATCCTGCTCCTCCACGTTTGGGGCTCTCCAGCTCGGTTTTCTTCCTCATTTGGTTCTTTCCTCCACAGTCAGGAGGCAGGGGTTGCTTCTTTTATTCCTGACTCTCTCCCACTGGGGCTTTTGCAAAGGTATCCTGACTGGACTCCTTAAATCTGTTCTGTCTCCTCCAATTCACTACCCATATAGCAGCCAGAACTAATGTAATATTGCCTACAAACACATCAAATGTAAACTGATGGCTGTGTGTGAAATAGGCTTAAATCATACCCTAGGGCCAGCTAGCTAATCATAAATCTACTCTCCAAAAGTGACCACTGCAAGCATTTCAAATATTGTTATCTTAATCTGCACCAGAAGGTCTGTTAATTACACAAAGTTCATTAATTACACATCAGTGAAATTAGTTGTATTGGCAGATTGGAAAGGGCATACAAGCACCACAGCCCGTATATAAATAGTCTAAGTATCCAGCAAACCCAACAGCCTGGAGCTCCAAGTCTACCCCCCAACTCCCACCCAACTCTTGCTTGATCTAACCAGAGAAGGTTTTGGCTGATCTTACCATAAGAACATCACTGACTTGATGGACATGAGTTTGAGTGAACTCTGGGAGTCGATGATGGACAGGGTGGCCTGGCATGCTGCGATTCATGGGGTCACAAAGAATTGGACACGACTGAGCGACTGAACTGAACCATACTAACATCCACCTTGGAATAACTGTCAGAGTGCCTAGGGCTGGAATGATAGGACTTATTCAAGTTCACAGAGCACTGGGCCAGTTTGTGAGCATTTTATGCTCGTACCTGCGCTTCCCTGGTGGCTCAGATGGTAAAGAACCCGCCTTCAATCCAGGAGACCTGGGTTCAACCCCTGAGTCAGGAAGATCCCCTGGAAAAGGGAGTAGCTACCCACTCCAGTACTCTTGCCTGGGAAATCCCATGGACAGAGAAGCCTGGCGGGCTGCAGTCCATGGGGTCACAGAGTCAGACACAACTGAGAGACTAACACACAAGCCTAATATCAGGATTTGGTGTGAGACTGTTTCCACTGAAACATACCACCTTAAGAAATGAGGTGGTGTAGGTGGAAACTCAGAGCTCCAGCCTTTTTTTTAATAATTTTATTTTTAGCGGCGCTGGGTCTTTGTTACTTCACGGGCTTTTCTCTAGTTGTGGTGCTCGAGCTTCTCGTTGCAGTGGCTTCTCTTGTTGCGGAGAACTGGCTCTAGGACATGTCCACTCAGTAGTCGCAGCTCCCAGGCTCTAGAGCACAGGCTCAACCGTTGTGGTGCACGGGCTTAGTTGCTCCACAGCACATGGGATTTTCCCAGATCAGGGATCGAACCCGTGTCTCCTGCATTGGCAGGTGATTCTTTACCATTGAGACACCAGGCAAGCCCTCCAGCCTCTCCTGATGGAGCTCCTATTTTCCCAAGATAACCTAGAAATAATTGGTCAGTCAAATGGCTTAAATTCATTGACCAAGAAATCTCAAAAGACGATTTGTGTTACACCAGTCCTCTGTTCTAAAGCCTTCTACAATNGAGTTCATGTACACTAGTGGCTGATTCATGTCGATGTATAGCAAAACGAATACAGTATTGTAAAGCAAAACAAACTAAAAAAATAAAAATTAATTTTAAAAAAAGGGAAAAAAAAAAAATAAAGCCTTCTACACCTTCCTACTGTTGTCAGGATTGGGCTTCCCTGGTGGCTCAGATGGTAAAGCGCATGCCTGCAATGCAGGAGACCCAGGTTCAATCCTTGGGTCGGGAAGACTCCCCTGGAGAAGGACATGGCAACCCACTCCAGTACTCTTGCCTGGACAATTCCATGGATGGCAGAGCCTGGTAGGCTACTGTCCATGGGGTCACAGAGTCAGACACCACTGAGTGACTTCACTTTCACACCTTCCTACTGTGTCAGGATAAGGAACAGACTCGATGAAATGCCCCGAGGCACCCTGCAGCAGCCCCGCCTCATCTCTGCGTGACTGACCTCAGCTCCCAGGAGACTCCATGTTCATCTTCCTTCCCCTTCTCACCTTCCATGAGCCATGGAATGCCAACCACCACAGCCACCCCCACTTACTCTTCACTTGTGAGTTGCCTTGGCACCCAGGGCAGGGAAAATATGGAGGCTTTAAGATGTTTGCTTCTTAAAGATTTCCTAATTTTACAGTACTTTCTCCCACGGCCTTGCAGCCAAGGTAGAAAGCTAAGGCTCTCAGTCCTTTGTCAGCCCACATAGATACAAAGTCAGGGCCAAAGGTAGGAAACCCTGTGTTCACAAAGCATCTCCCCCGTATGCCCCTCTTCTCTTCCTTCATCACATACGGATACTTATTTCAGGGCCAAGTTTGGACTTGTGGCTGAAAAAAATAAAATGACGATTATTTACCATACCCCCTTTTCTAAATAGAGTGGCTGCCCACAAATGCATCTTGTTTCACTAAAAAGATGATGATGGGTGAAAATAAAGACCACAACCAAGAGAAGATGACACTGTGTAGCCCTATAAAAGGATGAGGAAACCCTGAAAGACAAGATCTGGGTGACTGTGGCTGGAGAGGCTGGGGAAGAGGAGACAGCGGAGCAAAGTGGGAGGTGAGGGGAGTCCCACGTCACAAGATAGTCACAAGCTCCAGGGAGCCATCACCATCGTCCAAGCTGACTCCCATCCTCCTCCTCCCTCACAGCACCCAACACAATTATAATTGCCTGTCCAATCCCGGTGCCTGGGAACTCAGAAGATCCTTCTTTCTGTACTTGGAAAGAACCCAATCTCCCTAAAAGTTGTAGGGGAGGAAGGAGGGCAGAGGACACATTTCTAGAAAGGCCTAGGATGCTCCAGTCACCCCTGGGCCACTCTGGGTCCACAGTGGTGGTGGACGTGCCAGGCCCGCCTGGCTGCAAGGGCCCTACTACAGCGCACCGCCCGTGGAACGATGGTCGCACACTCAGACGTCCCAGCCCAGCTCCCCAACCTCAGTGGATGGCAGCTCCATCCTTCCAGTCACTCAGGTCGAAGGTTCTGGAGTCATGCTTGTTTCCCTCTCCATCTCGCTCTACCTTCAGCCAGCCACTCCATGTGGCCCACCTTCAGAACGTGCCAGGTTGGGCCACTTCTCTCACTGCCCCCAACCCCACCAGCCAGGCATCTTTCTCCAGGTAAGAAGCCCCCTACCAAGCCTGCTGTTACCTGGCCCACTGCTGCCCCCTCAGAGCCCACGACAGGGCGATCACAGGGACAACTGTAATAGAAACCTGATCCAGGCCCTTCCCAGTTGCACATTTAACATGGGCTCGCCTTGGAGTAAAAGCCAGATTCCCGGCAGTGGTCTCTGCACTGGCCTGGCACCGGCCTCAGGACCCCTCCCTGGACCAAAACATGCTCACGTCAGGGCCTGGGCTCTAGCTATTCCTAAACACCCTTCTCTCTTCCTTTGAGACTCGCGTCCCCCTTTCTCAGTGAGGCCCACCCCAACTACTCCGTTCAAGACACCCTCGGCCTCCCAGAACTCCCAGGTCCTCTTGATCCTGATGACCTTTGCCTTTTACCACAGCTCTTATCACCTTCTAAGTCACCATACATATGATGCTTGTTATCATGTACTTATGATTGCATTTATATTATATATTATACATTATTAGATACCCTTACATATTTGTTGTTGTTTAGTCACTATGTCTGACTCTTTTGCAACCCCCGTGGACTATAGCCTGCCAGGCTCCTCTGTCCATGGGATTTCCCAGGCAAGAATTCTGGAGTGGGTTGCCATTTTCTCCTCCAGGGAATCTTCCCAACCCAGAGGTCAAACCCACATCACCTTCATTGGCTGGCAGATTCTTTACCAGTGAGCCACCACAGAAGTCCATGTTAGTTGTGAAGGTGAAGGTGAAGTCGCTCAGTCGTGTTCAACTCTTTGCGACCCCATGGACTGTAACCTACTAGGCTTCTCCGTTATAGAGTGGCTGCCCACAAATGCATCTTGTTTCACTAAAAAGATGATGATGGGTGAAAATAAAGACCACAACCAAGAGAAGATGACACTGTGTAGCCCTATAAAAGGATGAGGAAACCCTGAAAGACAAGATCTGGGTGACTGTGGCTGGAGAGGCTGGGGAAGAGGAGACAGCGGAGCAAAGTGGGAGGTGAGGGGAGTCCCACGTCAAAGATAGTCACAAGCTCCAGGGAGCCATCACCATCGTCCAAGCTGACTCCCATCCTCCTCCTCCCTCACAGCACCCAACACAATTATAATTGCCTGTCCAATCCCGGTGCCTGGGAACTCAGAAGATCCTTCTTTCTGTACTTGGAAAGAACCCAATCTCCCTAAAAGTTGTAGGGGAGGAAGGAGGGCAGAGGACACATTTCTAGAAAGGCCTAGGATGCTCCAGTCACCCCTGGGCCACTCTGGGTCCACAGTGGTGGTGGACGTGCCAGGCCCGCCTGGCTGCAAGGGCCCTACTACAGCGCACCGCCCGTGTGAACGATGGTCGCACACTCAGACGTCCCAGCCCAGCTCCCCGACCTCAGTGGATGGCAGCTCCATCCTTCCAGTCACTCAGGTCGAAGGTTCTGGAGTCATGCTTGTTTCCCTCTCCATCTCGCTCTACCTTCAGCCAGCCACTCCATGTGGCCCACCTTCAGAACGTGCCAGGTTGGGCCACTTCTCTCACTGCCCCCAACCCCACCAGCCAGGCATCTTTCTCCAGGTAAGAAGCCCCCTACCAAGCCTGCTGTTACCTGGCCCACTGCTGCCCCCTCAGAGCCCACGACAGGGCGATCACAGGGACAACTGTAATAGAAACCTGATCCAGGCCCTTCCCAGTTGCACATTTAACATGGGCTCGCCTTGGAGTAAAAGCCAGATTCCCGGCAGTGGTCTCTGCACTGGCCTGGCACCGGCCTCAGGACCCCTCCCTGGACCAAAACATGCTCACGTCAGGGCCTGGGCTCTAGCTATTCCTAAACACCCTTCTCTCTTCCTTTGAGACTCGCGTCCCCCTTTCTCAGTGAGGCCCACCCCAACTACTCCGTTCAAGACACCCTCGGCCTCCCAGAACTCCCAGGTCCTCTTGATCCTGATGACCTTTGCCTTTTACCACAGCTCTTATCACCTTCTAAGTCACCATACATATGATGCTTGTTATCATGTACTTATGATTGCATTTATATTATATATTATACATTTTAGATACCCTTACATATTTGTTGTTGTTTAGTCACTATGTCTGACTCTTTTGCAACCCCCGTGGACTATAGCCTGCCAGGCTCCTCTGTCCATGGGATTTCCCAGGCAAGAATTCTGGAGTGGGTTGCCATTTTCTCCTCCAGGGAATCTTCCCAACCCAGAGGTCAAACCCACATCACCTTCATTGGCTGGCAGATTCTTTACCAGTGAGCCACCACAGAAGTCCATGTTAGTTGTGAAGGTGAAGGTGAAGTCGCTCAGTCGTGTTCAACTCTTTGCGACCCCATGGACTGTAACCTACTAGGCTTCTCCGTCCATGGGATTCTCCAGGCAAGAACACTGGAGTGGATTGCCATTTCCTTCTCCAGGGGATCTTCCCGACCCAGGGATCGAACCCAGGTCTCCCACACTGGAGGCAGACGCTTTAACCACTGAGCCACCAGGGAAATGTTAGTTGTACAGTCTATTTATTCCTGAGTGTTTGTCTCTCCCCGACTAGACAATAGGCCCCACGAAGGGTAGGATCTGCATCTTCTCTGTTTACTGACTAGCCCAAAGCATCTAATAAATATTTTCTGAAAGAATGAATAAATCTCTGTATGCACATATGTACAGAGGGCAGGAAAAGGAGGAGAAGGGTGGCCAGTGCTGTGAGAGATGGGGCATCCTGTCCCTCCTGGTGCTGGAGCTCAGACAGCGCTTGTGGGGCGGAGGGGAGAGGGAGGCGTATCTAGGGATAGGAGGCACATATGATGCGACGCATGGAGGGAGAAGGCAAGGCTCCTGAGCAACCACCCACCAGACAAGGGACTCACTGGACACAAGCTCGTTGAGAAACTGGAGAACGCCTACAGGCTGTCTGGATGGGTCCCCTGGAGGTGCCCCCGGGGCAGGAGGGTGGTGAGAACTGTAGCTCACCCAGAAGTCTGGGGAAAGGGCTGCACAAACTCTGTCATAACCTCAAGTCAGATGGACCTCTGGGGCAGCCGGGCAAGCAGAGGCAGGACATACAGCCATCACCGAGGCCAGAACACTGCCTCCCTTTGAGAGCTTATAACAAAACCAACACAGTAGATGGACTATATGTTAGCAGATCACAAGATGAAAATATCTTTTTCCTTGGAAAATCCCAAGGAATCTTTTTCTAGAGTCTAAAGTGATTATTTTAGACCAAAAGCTTAAAATGTAAAAACACTCAGCAAATAACCTTTATCTCTGGATGTAATCATTCCTTTTTATATATTTGACTTGTAAAGCAAGTGAGCATCATGGAAAGAAGTCCTATTACAACTTAATCCATATGTTTATATCTGTGTGTGTGTGTGTGGTGTGTGTATCCAGAAGTAATTCATAAGTCTGAATGCTAACTCAGTACTAGGTACAGTGAAGAATCACTCATACAGACATAGTTCTTTCAAGCTTATTCTTTCAGAAGCCACACACCTGCAAACTGAATGGCCCCCTAAAAACATTCCAGGGGCCTCCCTGGCGGTCCTCCCTATGCTTCCTCACTTCCAACACAGGGGAGCATGAATTCGATCCCTGATGAAGGAACTAAGGTCCCACACGCTACACAGTGCAGGCAAATAAAAACTTTTTTTACATAAAGCATTCCAAATTGTGTTCTTTTCTCTCAACCCCCAGAGTCTCTTGCCTCTAGCTAGCTAGCATCCTCCTTCCTCCAAATTCAAGGCATCATTCAAAAAATCTTTGCTGTTCACAAGGTTTGTTTTACAAATGTCATTTCCTCCAATGTCCCGAGCAAGGCTGTGAGTAATTTGCCAAGTTGCTTAACCTCTCTGACCCTCAACTCCCTGCCTGGACAGGAGAATAACAAACACAGAAGGGTTGTGTGTGCAAATGAATAGAATGGCCTTTTGGACTCTGTGGGAGAGGGAGAGGGTGGGATGAGTTGGCAGAGTGGCAGTGTAACATGTATAATATCATAAGTGAAATGAATCGCCAGTCTAGGTTTGATGCAGGATGCAGGATGCTTGGGACTGATGCACGGGGATAGTCCAGAGAGAAGGTGTGGGGCGGGAGGCGGG
>SJXQ01005942.1:167034-308636 GCA_006408695.1 Aepyceros melampus | reverse complement strand
GAGGGTGGGATGCGTTGGCAGAGTGGCAGTGTAACATGTGTGATATCATAAGTGAAATGAATCGCCAGGCCAGGTTTGATGCAGGATGCAGGATGCTTGGGACTGATGCACGGGGATAATCCAGAGAGAGGGTGTGGGGCGGGAAGGGGGAGGTGGGGGTCGGGATTGGGAGTTCATGTACACTCGTGGCTGATTCATGTCGATGTGTAGCAAAACGAATACAGTATTGTAAAGCAAAACAAACTAAAAAATAAAAATCAATTAAAAAAAAAAAGAAGGGTTGTGTGTGGATAAAATGAGGTCGTGTGTGCTGGTGCTGTGGGAAATCGACACAGGAAATACGCACTTGCGTCCACTGTCCCATGCATGAACTTTCCCAGGTTCCTTGGGCCTTGCACTTGGCTGTGCCGTAACCTCCCATTTATCAAGAAGCCAAACAGCCTCAGTAGCTGGTGAGCAGGATGTTTCAGCACTCAGAGCTGACCCCGGGGCCCGGCAGAATCCACCGGGTTTCTGCATCATCAACAAAAGGTCCAACCAACATGTTTGCAAGCATGTGTTTTACTACATTCTAAACTTCTTTAAAAAAAAGGTGCAATGATCTCTTGGCAGGGTTTCTCCATGTATGCTCCAATGGGTCTTGCACAACAAAAGGATTCTGTTGTCAGAGTTGGAAACTGTTGTTTCCTGCTCAGCATCCATCCCTTGCTTCCTTGGAAACCACATCCCAGTTTTCTTTGGGGCAGCCCCCTCACCCCAGCCCTCCTACAGTTCATATAGTTTGCATAGGATTGATCCCACACGTGTATACACTGCCCAGTCCAGGGGTGCCAGGGTGATCCTGGCCCAGAGAATGAGTATTTTCCATCTCCCTGGCCAGGGCCATCAGTTCAGGGATCAGCATGAGACTCAGCCAGGCAAGAGAGACTCAATTCAAGGAAGTTTACTAGAACCATTGGAAAGAAGCAGCACTTTAGCTAAAAGGATGCTATAAACTCACAATTGCTGGAAACTACCATGTAGAAAGGGCCTCTGCCTGAGAATGCAATGCAGAGGAAAAGAATGCTCCTATCACAGCATTCAAGCCCCTGGATCCAGCTATGCCTGAACGCCACAGACAAAGCTCTAGACTGTCAACAAATACTCTTTTTTAGTTTGCGTACTTGTAATTACAAGAATGCTAATTCACAGCCTGGAATATACAAAGTTAAACAAGGTGCCTTTACTATAGAAAGTGAAAGAAAGTGAAAGTGAAGTCACTCAGTCAAGTCTGACTCTTTGCAACCCCGTGGACTGTAGCCTGCAGGCTTCTCTGTCCATGGGATTTTCCAGGCAAGAGTACTGGAGCGGGGTGCCATTTATAGGGCTTCACAAAGACTTCAAAGGATCAAAATGCATCATGCATCTCCAACAGGAGGATATAATAAGGCAGCCTCTCCCTGATCTACATGTCCAATGAACGTATTTGAAGACCATATCCCAGGGCTGGTATTTCACAGAAAAGACACTGGGCTGATACACATTACCTGTAGGTTAACCTTATATTAAAATACTCCAAATCCCCATTCCCTTATTATTCTGAGACAAATGGGAATTTACTTTTCCAATATTGTTGATGCATTTACCCAGACTTTAAAAATGTGTATGATTTGTTCTTCTTTTTACTAAATTGGGGTCATATGCACAAACTGTGGTATATTTTCCAGACGCAATAAAATATGTATGCACACATGTGTGTGTGTATTATACTGGGATAATTCATGAGCTGCCATGCTTTTGAATACTGCATTTTTCAAGTCTTTTTTTTTTTTTTTTTTTTGGCCTCTAGTCCCAGTGCCAAGCTATTGGTTGTCAGTGCTTTCTGTTCTAAACGTGTCACACTAGCAGCTCTCTTTCACACTCTTCTGTGGGCTAGTAAACAGGGAAAAAAACTCATTGGAAGTCTGTGTGTTTTTTTAAAATAAAAGTGGAGGGGAGGGGCCAATATGCTGAGAGAGAGCGTTGTGTGAAGTACCTGAGTTTCCACACATGAAATGCATGTCAATGACTTTGGCAGCTTACAAGATGCTCATTTCCAGGTCTTGCCTCAGTTTTGGACAGCTGAAGTTTCCAAATAACTGACCTCTGAATGTAAGAGGTGTTACAATGCTTAGCCAGAAAAGAGTCCCTCCAAGTCAACAGTAAGCACTGTGCCCTGCTTAGAAACTTTCAAGTGAAAAGTTTTGTTGTTTTTTTAAGCCCAAGAGAGCCTATGGTCCAAAAAATTCCATTTCTTAGTTTATAAGTTATTCACTGGCATAGATCTGTCAAACAGCAGTCATTTTACAGGCATTCTGTCTGCCTTAAGTAGCTGCTTGCCTGTTTAAAGGGTGTTTGTAGAGTAGGCTCCTCCATTTTCTGCTCCTGTAACATAAAATGGCCTTCCCAGGTGGCACTAGTGGTAATAGAACCTGCCTGCTAATGTGGGAGACGCAAGAGACGCCAGTTCAATCCCCAAGTTGGGAAGATCCCTGGAGGAGTGCATGGCAACCCACTCCCATATTCTTGCCTGGAGAATCCCATGGAGAGAGGAGCCTGGCGAGTACAGTCCATGGGGTCGCAGAGAGTTGGACATGATTGAAGTGATGTAACACAACTGCATTGGGGTCACACAGAAGAAACCAAGCATCACCCCATCACTGAAAGAACAACCTTGGTCCTGATGAGGTAGGCAGGTCACAAGTATACAGACAGGCTGTCTGGTTTGGGCAGCAAAAGCCAAAGAAAATTAGTGTTTTAGATTCAGCCACAGGAGTGGAAAGTTCCTGAATCCTTTCAGTTAGCATCAAGCTGTGTTTGCTGCCACGCCTCGCGACCTGACAAGGAAAAACCATCAGTACGTCTCATATCAGCATCCTAGGGCCCAGAGGCAAGGACCCAGGCACCTGTGGCCCAGAAGTACGACTCAAATAGGAGCCCAGCTTAGCACTACCCTGATGCCTTTTCCAGAATCCAGAGCACATGTTCTGAAAGGTTCACAGTCTCCTAGGTTCCCCCAGGGCACCCTCAAAGTGGGGAGCGGACAAGCACCTGCTCAGCCAGCCACATGGAAACTCTGAGCTTGTCCGGCCAAAGGAAACGCCTCTGCTGGCCCCCACCCCCAGCGCGTATGCTCAGAAGGGCCTCTGTCCTCCACTTAAGGTCTGAGGACCAGATGTGCGCCTGGGTGATGGCCTGGAAGGTCTGAGGAGCCAGGGGGCCATTTAATCCTTAATTAGGACCTGTATACACCCCACCAGCCCAGCTACTTCCTCACGACAGCTGCACAGCTAAGAAGCCCTTTTGGAGAATATAGATCTCTCGGTGCATCTTCAAGCCCTAAATGACCAGATCGCCAAAAGAGAGCACCCCTCTGGGAAGGGTCTGTTGTGCTGATCCTATTGCCTTTGAGCAATCTGCTTTCCTCCTGCGTTACATGTAGAAGTGTGGAAGAGAGTGGGGAGGACAGCTGCTCTGTGTACATTACTGCAAATACTTTTAGGGCAGTGTGACTACAAATGAAAAGGTATTTGGAGACAGCAGAGAGTACTGGCTCCCTCGCCACCCTGAAGCAAGGCCCTAGCCAGGACTGATGCTCCTGGTGTCAGAACTGGGCTGTGGTTTCTGCTTCAGTAGAGGGTTCTCTCTGAGGCCCCAGACCCTCCTCCAGGAAACCGCTGGTGATGTCTGAAAGGGGTAAGGAGGACAGCAGCTGGGGCCGAGGATGGAGTGGGAGAACACTGTCCAAAGCCGTATGCACAGCCTTGGGGAACAGCCTGGGGTTTAGAAGGTAGTGGCCCAAGTTCCAGGACTCTCTTCACTGCAAACACTAGGTGACCTGGTACTTATTCTATGCTGACTGCCCACGCTTACCTTTCAGTCCCTTCAGGGGAAAAAGTCACCCTCCAGGTGCGCTTTCCAGTGGAGAAGACCCCAAGAAAGTCCATCAGTCTTGCTCCACCTCCAGTGGGCTCTCTGCCCAGGCAAGTGGGGGCTGCCAACTCGAGCTCATCTCCAGCATGCCCCTCACACACACCATTCAACCCTTAAGCAATAATGAAATTATAAAATACCATAGTGAAGAGGATGGGAGGAGGGTCATCAGTGAACAAGGGTTTCCAAGGAAATGGAAGAAGACAGGAGAGAGACAGTAGAACAATGACTGACAAGCGTGGAGCAGAAGGCCCAGAATAAAAATGTTGCAGGAATGTTGGGGCTGATAAGGAATGGGTCTGACAGGCAGAGTCTGGCAGGAGCTCAGGACCCGAAATAGCAGGTACCATAGACAGCAGAGGGATAAACGGTGTAAAAGTGGAGACTGCTGAAAGAATCACTGACAACGGGCCCTGCCTTCCCCAGCCTCTAGTCACTGCCTGGCCTAAGATCTTGGAGCCAAGGCCAAAAAAGGGGGGGCCATCTTCAAAGACATTGACTCCTGTGGAAATGCAACAAGCTGTAGATTGGAGATTCTTAGAGCTATCCTTGGTGCTGTGTTTCTATCATAATTGGGAGGCCAACTGGAAAGGGGGGTCCTGGTTTTCAAAAAATACAAGTGATGTGCCAGAGTCTTTAACCACACAGGCAGTCTGCATTCTAAGGTGAACCAGGGAATGAGAGGTGCCCTGGCCACCTAGGCTGCTGACATGAGGCTGCCCTGTGCAGAGCACAGACAGGCAGACACCATCACCGGGAGTGGCACATCCCAGCAGATGCCCCCGGGCACCGTATCACCAAACAGCAGGCCACACTCACTCCACCAGTCTCCACACCAACTAACCCCACCACCTCCAGCCCATCAGCCTCACCCTGAGATCCCACGTCCTTCAAGCAGAATAGAGCTTTCCCATCTTTGCACTTTAAAAGCCCCGCCTGTTTGCTTCTCCAGAGTCTCAGCCCAGAGCATACTGGATTCTGCACTGGAGCAGGTTTCCTGCTTGGCCGTACTTTTCTGTTTGCATTTGATTTCTGATCTCTAATAATTTTTTCTTTTATAACATGCTGAAAGCCTTGGAAACCCTGGAATGTGGTAGGTGATTAAGCTCCCTCTTCATTCCCACAAGTGAGAAAGGCATGAAATAAATTATGTGTGTGTATTTCAAGAGAAGACAATGTGTTTGAAGTCTTCCATCATCAGAGTGTGTTGAACAGGATGCTATGGGGTCTTAGAGCAGTGTGCGCACACATGTGCATGGGTTTCCATAACGTAAAAGAATCTTTTTCCAACAGTCTCTTATATGGGAGCCCAATACATAGAACTGATTACAAGAAGCTGCCATGGGAGAGCCTGGGAGGGGAATCAAGGCCTCATCAGCTCAGATCACTGTCTTTTCCTTTCTTGTGGCCCAAGTAATGTTCTTAAATGACATTTCCAGGCAGCACAGTTACCAACCTCAACTCAGAACAACTAAATGAATTATAAGAAAAAGGAGGCATTTAAAACTATATAAAATATACAAAATTTAAAATATGAGCCGTGGGACTTTCCTGGTGGTCCAATAGTTAAGAATCCACCTGCCAGTGCAGGGGACACAGGTTCTATCCCTGATCTGGGAAGATCCCACATGCTGCAGAGCAGCTGAGCCCACGAGCCACAACTACTGAGTCTGCACTCTAGAGCCCATACTCCACAACAAGGGAAACTGTGGCAGTGAGAAGCCCGAGCACCACAACCAGAGGATAGAGCCTGCTCGCTGCAACTAGAGAAGCCTGTCTGCAGCAATGAAGATCCAATGCAGCCAAAAACAAACAAATATTTTAAAAATAAGTAAATGAAACATGAGCAGTTGCCCTTACCTGCACACTTGTAAACACTGACCAATAAAATCACAGGTAGTTTCAGCAGGCAGAATTCAGCCATCTTCATCATCATCACCACCATTGTTGTCATCCTCATCTACATTTAATAAGTTAAAGACAAGCCATGCCTAAGTGACTGACATATACTCAATCATTCAATCCAAACCACAGAACCATGAGACCAGTATTATCCACACTGTAAAGAATTTGACCAAGGCCCCATAGCTAGTGGGTGACAAGGACCAAGATGCAAACCCAGGTCTGCTGGACTCTCCTCATATGCTCTTAGCCATTGTGTTCCACTAGCACCCATAAAAGCCACTTGTGTCCTTCTTTATGTATTTTATGAATTCATTTGTATTAACTACTGCCATAAGAAGGACTGAGAGTAGGGCAGAGCCAATTCCTCAAGTCCTAGAGAGACAGATGGGCAGAGATGCCCTGGGTGGGTCATCTAGCCTGGAGTCACCATGGAGATGATCCCAAATGTCACAAAGAAAGGGCTTAGAGGAAATTTCTTACCCCAAGGGGACTCAGTGCTCCTAAAACAGTCAGATCTATCGATCTTTCTTCAGTTTCTTCCTTTCCAACTCATCAGAAAAGCTTATTAGTTTTGACATTACCACCCACTCTCATATAACTGTATTAAGAAGGGGGAGAGAAGGAAGGGGTGTAAAAGAAGTAAAATACCTAATCTACCAAAACAGACTAGGTCTAGAATCAGTGAGTCAACAGACACCAGTATATAACACACACACATATACTATTGTAGGGGGGGCTTTTCTGGTGGCTCAGGAGGTGAAGAATCCACCTGCAATGCAGGAGACTTGGGTTTGATCCTTCGGTTGGGAAGATCCCCTGGAAAAGGGAATGGCTACCCTCTCCAGTATTCTTTCCTGGAGAATTCCATGGACAGAGGAGTCTGGCAGGCTACAGTCCATAGGGTCTCAAAGCAACACGACTGAGCAATTTTCACTTTCATATGAATATATTAGTATATATACTATGGACTTCCCTGGTGGCTCAGTGGTAAAGAATATGTCTGCCAAGAAAGAGCTGCAAGTTCAATTCCTGGGTTGGGAAGATCCTCTAGAGGACGAAATGGAAATTCACTCCAGTATTTTTGTCTGGGAAATCCCACGGACAGAAGAGCCTGGCGGGCTACAGCCCATGGGGTCACAGGAGGGTCGGACACAACTTAGCAACTAAAACATTATCAAGGAATTTGAGGGAAAATATTAGTAGAAACAGATCCAATTATTTACAATTGTTCTCTGGGGAAGTTATAATAGAGACTAAGGGGTGGCTGCTTAAGAGACTGCTGCCGTTTTATAAGCATGTTGATACCATTTAGTTTTTCAAATCAAGTGCCAATATTCCTTTGATCTATGAAAAATGATGAAACAAAAATAATAAAACCTACCCTCCTAAGTGGCCTCCTTTAGCTTAATGCCTCCAGAAAGGAGTTCAAACAGAGACAGTACAATTTGATGTGGTTGGTGGAGCCATGAGATCTGAGTCACTGCAGATGGGAGGTGCCTGGTGTTGAGTCAGGAGCCCTGGATCTTGAAACAGAAGACCTGGGTCCCAGTCTTGGCCTTGGTGCTCCAAGCTCTGTGGCCTTAGGCAAGGTGCATATTTCTCCGAGCTTCTTTATCCCATAAGGGCAGTCATCCACACCTGATACAGCCAAGAGGATTAAACGCCATAAATCCCAATCCAGTGACGCAAACTAACCTCACGGTAAGAAGACAATGAGTGAGGACCTGAAAGTCTGGGCCAGGGAGGTGAGAGCCATGGAAAGGTAGACTTGAATAAGAGATACAGGCTTCTTGCCCATGAACCAGGCACTAAACTGAAATTTCCTCTCCCCTCCATGCTGTTCCCCAGTTCTCTGATACCATGGAGTATATTTTAGGATTCTGCAGACTCAAAAGAGAGGCAGATAACCCAAGCGTCAATCTGCATCCCCCTGGATGAGGCTCACACAGACCTTGAACCCATCTGATCCTTGCCTGGGTCATCTTGAACAAAGTCCCTCCTTGATTCTTCCTAATTTAAAAAAAAAAATTATCCAAATTACTTAACCTTAGGATCAAACCTTAGGCCCCAAAGAGGAACCTCCAACCCTTTCTCCGTTATCACTATGTCACACTTTGTGAGAGGCCTGGTCATAGCTGTCATTTTAGGACAAGCGGGTCCAGGCTTCCCAGGAATCAGCCCAATGTGTGGCCATTTTTTCCAGGTTCTGAGCATTTAGAAGAGCTCATAGCTTAAGGGCCAACTGCCAACTGCCTGGTTGCCAAGGGCTCCCTTTCTCCCCACCGCCAGCCCCCCTCCCTGGACTCAGAGCCTGCACTGGTTTGGGAATGAGAGAGGTCTGGCAGTCCATGCTTTCCTAGGACTGCCATAGAACCTTGTCCTTTCCCTCCATCTGTCTCTCTTTTGAGTCTGTAGAACCCTAAAATATACTCATGGTAGCAGAGAACTGGGGAACAGCATGGAGCGGATAGGAAACTTCAGTTCAGTGCCTGGTTCATGGGCAAGACTCATGACAAGACTCACACCCCATCAGACAACACTGTTGTTACTGGTATGTCATGACGTAAAGAGGGAGAAAGATGCCCTGTGAAGCAACCCTGGGCAGAGGCCCCAAAACAAGACTCCAGATCAGGCCTGAGGCACCCCTAACCAGGATGAGGAGGCAACAAGAGAGTTAGGCTGAAATATCCCCAGAGGTCACAAGAAACTCGGCCTGCTATCTGCATAGACAGCACGTGGCGTGAACACACAGACCTGCAGATTCAAACCCCCCAAAATGAAGTTTATTCTTTGGCACTTCATACTTGGCAAGGGATGATCATAATGTCAATTTATACAATGATTAAACTAGTAAAATACATCTGGATGGGAAGGAAACCTCAGAGACCAGCTTTGATTCCATGAGCACAAGGTAAAGGGCCCAAGAGGGGGAGACAGCAGAGGGAGGGTTAGGGGACTAATTAGCCAGGGATTAAATGTCATTTTCCTTGAGTCAAGTGATTCTTGTTTTATTCAAGTGTCCAGGAAACAATGATGATTTTTTTTTTTTTCATTTTTGGGGAATTCTTTTTTTTTTCTTTTTTGGTCCAATGAATAGCTCAACCATATGATTTTATAAGTATTGTGCAATTTCTAAATTACAACCTTTAAAAATCAGGCTGACACTGTCAACTCCTGCTGGCTGGGATTTTCTGAATCACCTACAGAAAAACGGCTGCTCCGCCGAGAGCCTGTCTGAGAAACGGGCCGGTATATTCTGTGCCCCAAAGCATCTGTTTCCTCAAAGATGTAGCCAGGAGGCTCAGGGTATGAAGCCAGGCACCTACTTATTTCCTTAGGAGTAAAGCTGATGGTGTACGTGGTCTGGCCCTCCACAGGGATATTTCCTTGGGGCCCAGACCAGACGGGCTTGCAGCTTTTGGTCATCATGGGCAGGTGGGGCACATAGTGGGCCGTGTGGTGGTCAGGCAGTCCAAGGGCTCAGTGGGAAGGTTCAGCTGGGCGATGGGCTTGACTGGCTCTGTCCGCGTGCTGGCCCACTGCTTGTAGTCCTCTTTGGTCGTGGTGGAGCCTTCAAAGCGGCCACCCTTCTTGACTGAGAGCGCAGGTCTGCAAGACTCCGCTGGGGCACCCTTGGGGTATGTGTAGTGGGCTTGCACAGTTGTCAAAAGGTCCATCTTCTCTTCAGGAGGGACATACATGGCAGGAGGTTTGGAGAACACCTGGGGCGTTGGCCAGGCTTGGTACTTATCTCGAAACTCAGTGGTGTTGGAGAATGGCGTGTCGAGCCCACAAGGCCTGGCAGGCTTCAAGCTCTTGGCTGGCTCCCCCATCAGACCCCGGTATGACTCTTTGTGGGTGGTGAGGCTTTCAAAGGGGATTTCACAGGGTCTGAACTTCTCTGACTCATGCACAAAGCGCTTCTCCAAGGGGTGGGCCACGTAGCTCATCTTGTAGTTTGTCAGATCCTCCAGGGGGATGTTACAGAGCATGGGCACAGCTGGAGGCTTACAGCTCCTGGTGTTCACCAGGCCCTTCATGGAATAGTCGTCCTGCTGTGTGGTGCGACTATCAAACTTGGCTGATGCCGGCCGGTAGTGGTGAGGTGGACGAAGCAGCTCTCGTCTTGGTTGGTTCCAGGGTAAATAGTCAGCTGAAAATAAAGCAGAAGCGGTGATTACTCATAAATCCAAGCACTCAACCTGCATGTATTCCCAGAAGCCACAAGCCAGTCTTCAGGGAGATGTTTCAGGAGACAGAGGAAAACCAGACTAGATCCCTGCCACCACCTCAACCAAGGGTTTGATGTTTCAGCTTTGTGGTATTTGCAGATTATTGTGCAGCAGAAGGCTTCCCAGGTGGTGCTAGTGGTAAAGAACCCGCCTGCCAATGCAGAAGATGGAAGAAACGCAGGTTTGATCCCTGGGTCAGGAAGGTCTCCTGGAGGAGGGCATGGCAGCCCACTCTAGTATTCTGCCTGGAGAATCCCCATGGACAGAGGAGCCTGGTGGGCTACCGTCCACGGGATCGCAAAGAGTCAGAGATGACTGAAGTGACTTAGCACGCACACACATGCAGGAGAAATTAATTTATAGGAGTCTCATCACACCCACAATGCTGCCTGTGGGGACTGTACAGGGTCCAGGGCCATGAGTGGACCCACGGAATGGATTCCAACAGAGGAGTCCAGCTGCTGGTTTTCCCTTATCCAAGAACTGTTCCATTCCTCTAAGGGAAGGCGCCCTCTGTGAATCAGCAAAGAGTGACTGGGAAGGTACATGCAGAGCAGTGAGACCAAGGATTCACAACCCAGACCTGCTAGGCCTCCTAGTCATCCATGGGGCAATCGCCATTATGTTCCTATCATCACACATACACTCCACATACATCAAATATGGCACTCCAGGGGGATAAGGGGCACTGTGCCGACCAACCAACTCTGAATCCACAGGGAATTCTCTTGCCTACAACTTTACAAAGAGAACAAAAGTAGTCTTTGAGGTATATAGCCAATACCAGTGGAGTCCACAGGCACACTTTTTTTAAACAGCTTTCTTGAGGTATAATTTGTATAAATTTAAATGCACCATTTATATTTATATAAATATAAAATGCACCATCTTACACACATAATTTAATAATTTCTACAGAGTTGTGCAACAATTTATAATCAAAATCTAGTTATGCTGAATCCCTTGCTGTACCACATAAATTAACAAAACATTGTAAATCAACTATTCTTCAATAAAAATAATTTTTTTAATCTAGTTATAGAATGGAGAAGGCAATGGCAACCCACTCCAGTGTTCTTGCCTGGAGAATCCCAGGGATGGCGGAGCCTGGTGAGCTGCCGTCTATGGGGTCGCACAGAGTCGGACACGACTGAAGTGACTTAGCAGCAGTAGCAGTTATAGAACATTTCCATCACCACCCTAAAAATCTACTCAAGCCAATCTGCAATCTTCATTCTCACCCTGGACAATAATGAATCATTTCTGGTCACTATAAATGTGCCTTTTCTGGACATTTTCTATAAATGGAATTGCACAATAGTCTTTTGCATTGGCTTCCTCCACTAAGCATAATGTAAAGAAAGTTCACCCCTGTCATAGCATGCATCATGACTCCTTTATTGTTGAACAGTATTAGAGTAAATTTTGTTTATCCATTCATCAGTTGCTTGGCATTTGGATTGTTGTCATCATTTCGTTATTCTGAAATTTTATGCTAGGAACATTTACAGACAAGTGTTTGTGAGGATAAATCTTTTCATTTTCCTTAGGTAGATACCAAGAAGCAAAATTGCTAGGCTATATGTTTAATTTATGTTTAACTTTTCAACATACCACCAACTTTTCCAAAGTGGGTGTGCCACTTCACATTCCTACCAAGCAATGTATGAAAGTTCTCATTTCTCCACATCTTCAACACTTGTTATTATGATTTGTTAATTATAGGCATTCTATAATGGGTGTTTAGTGGTATCTCACTGTATTTTAATTTACATTGCCCTAATGATTAAAATTTTTGAGTATCTGTGTATGTGCTTGTTAGCCATTCATTTGTCTTTTTGGTAAAATATCTACCCAAATCTTTTGCCCATTTTTTTAATACAGTCGTTTGCCTTATTTTTGAGTTATGAGTTATTTTTGTATTCTAGACTACAAATCCAATGCCAAATATGCAATTTGTAAATATTTTTTCCCAGTCTGTCACTTACCTTTTCGTTTTCTCGCTAGTATATTTTAAAACACACAGAGGTTTTGAATTTTTATAAAATTTACTATTTTCCCCTATGTCTTAGTTTAAAAGATTTAAATTTTTAGCTCTTACATTTAGATCTCTGATCCTTTTTGAGTTAAATTTTTAGTATGGTGTGAAGTAAGGTCTAAGTTCATGTTTCTGCAAGTGGATATCAAATTATCTCAGCACCATTTGTGAAAGAGACAAATTTTCAGCTACTTTGGTTTGATTTTCATAAATAAAATTTAGAATCATACCATGCCAATTTCTGCAACACAAAAAACCTGCTGAAATTTTAATAGGAATAGCACTGAATCTATAAATAAATTTGGGTGGAACTGCTCCTTAAACTGCATTGAATCTTCAATCTACAAACATGGATTCTCACTACCTATTTTGATACTATTTCTCATTCTACAAGGTTACCATCACCCTGATAACCAGATAACCAAAACCAGACAAAGTGAAAGTGAAAGTGAAGTCGTGTCCGACTCTTTGTGACCCCATGGACTGTAGCCTACCAGGCTCCTCTGTCCATGGGATTTTCCAAGCAATAGTACTGGAGTGGATTGCCATTTCCAAAAAAGGAAATTACAGGCCAATATCACTGATAAACATAGATGCTAAAATCTTCAACAAAATAATAGGAAACAGAATCCAACAACACATTAAAAGGATCATATACTATGATCAAGTGAGGTTTACCCCAGGGATGCAATGCATATAACTGATACTTCAGTATCATGTTCTTAGCCTGGAAAAATCAATACTGTGAAAATGATTATACTACCCAAAGTAATTTACAGATTCAGTGCAATCCCTATCAAAACTACCAGTGGTATTTTTCACAGAGCTGGAACAAAAAATTTTATGATTTGTATGGAAACACAAAAGACCCCAAACAGCCAAAGCAATCTTGAGAAAGAAAAATGGAGCTGGAGGAATCAGGCTCCCTGACTTCAGACTGTGGTTATTGCTTAGCTTCTAAGTCATATCCAAATCTTTGTGATGCCATGGACTGCAGGCTTTTCTGTCCATGGGATTTTCCAGGCAAGAATACTGGAGTTGGTTGCCATGCCCTCCTCCAGGGGATCTTCCCAACCCAGGGATCAAACTCACGTCTCTTATGTCTCCTGCATTGGCAGGGGGTTCTTTACCAATAGAACCACCTAGGAAGCCTTCAGACTACACTACAAAGCTACAGTAATCACTATAGTATGGTACTGGCAGTTTTTCTTTTTAACTGATCTTACTTTTAGGCCTAGATTCCTAAGAGCTACCCTCTATCACAGCATAGTTAGTAATCTGCCTCTGATTAACCAGAAGTTATACATAAGCACCCTCCTCCTAGTGGCTCAGACGGTAAAGAATCCACCTGCAATGTGGGAGACCTGAGTTCAGTCCCTGAGTGGGAAAGATCCCCTGGAGGAGGCGATGGCAATCCACTCTGGTATTCTTGCCTAGAGAATTCCCATGGACAGAGGATCTTGGTGGGCTACAGTCCATGAGATCACAGACTTGGACACGAATGAGCGACTAAGCACACGTTCTTAGGCACTTTAAGCCACTGAGGTTTTCACCATTTGCTAATGAATGTGTGTGTGAGCTGGAGAATATGGTCAAAGAGTGTACAGTTTGCAACTTTTTCCCAGCTTTTATTTTCTGCCAGGCTGTCTCATATCTCCTCTGCATATGCACCAGGCATCATATTCAGCCAGGAAAGATGAGTAAATAACTAGACCCTTTCTCTGATCTCTTGAGCCTGCACATTGCCTTGCCCATATGCACAGTCTTCCAGACCATCAGGAATATGTCTGAGCTTATCAAGGCCCACCTCTGAGTCTGTCTCACTCTCTGAGTCTCTCTGGTAAATTTCTGACTGATCTACTAGTCTGTTGCTTGTTTCAAGTAGTACTGCAACCTCAAACTAACCGCAGAAGCTGTCTTCCCTAATTTTTTTGCCATTAGTGTCACTATTGTTTTTACTGAATTGCCTGAGTATGCACTTTTCTCCAATCAGCCCTCACTGGCAGCAAAGTTGCTGGTTTTTGCAGCCTAGCCTGCCCAAGAACTACCACACAGATGGAACTTGAGGGAGGGGTGATGGAAGTAGCCCCAGGATAAAACACCACACACTCCCACTGTTCATAACATGGTTTACTAGTTTTTCTTGAATAAATGGTTCTCAATTTGTTGTACCCCTTGGGTTGAGTTCCAGAATCCTAAAATGGTTGGTTTTTACTGTTTTGTCCAGTTTTATTGTTGCTTTTTTGGGGAGAGAATTTGTCAAGTTCCTCACTCTGCCACGCTGTAAGTCCTGCATCCCCACCCCCAGGCACACTCTTAAGCTTATTTCAGGCTAATAATACTACCAACTATTTATTTTAAATTGGCTTCATTTTAATTGAAAATCTAATCTTTCTCCAAGAGCTATTAATGGCTCTATCAGCATCTTGAAAGCATTAGGGGGCCTTAGAGGGAACCATCTTGCTGAATATAAACCACATGTTTCCCCCTCAGACTTCAAGCCTCACTGAAATGAGGGTATCTACCTGTAGATGCCTATACACCGCCTCAAGGTACATGGGAGCGGGTAGGACAGGGTTTTCTGGCCCTCTCCTGTGATGGATGAAGTGTTAAGAAAACAGGTTCCTAAACTGAGAGTTGCCTCATATGATTTCTGATACCCAACAATACAGTGGAAACCACATTATTATCCAACCTCCTAACTTCCTCCACCCAGCGTATATTACAAAAAAACCTCAGAATTCCACATGACAAACTATTCACATGCCTGAAAAGCCATCAGTAAAAGCCCTTCAGGGCCAGGGTGTCATGTGCATAATTGGCAAGAACCTCTTTAAAAGAGATTCCATTCAATAATGTGTCTTAAAACAAAAAAAAAGCTAAACCTAAAGCTGAGCATCAAGTAATTACACTCTCAATCTTTCCAATTGCACAGTGTTTTGAAAATGTTAAAATTACAACCAAATGCTGCTGGAGCAAATTTTACTAGCGGTTTTCTGGAGGCCAGTAAAGGCACTGGCCATAAGAGTAGTAGGAGAAAAGTTTGCATATTTTTCCTGTGCAACAATAGCAAGCAGAGCATAGCGACATAATATAGATGCACCCACTGAAATACATCTATTTAATGACCTTGATCTTCGGTTTCTACCCCACCTTCCCTTTGGAAGGAGAATCATTGTATAGACACAAAACCGTAAAGCCTGCTACAGAAGACTTATTAAAGCAATACTATTTCCATAAGAGAAACAAACAATCACATGAGCAATAAGCCAACAGATAAAGGCAAGGATGCGGCCCCTCAAATATGCATAACGTGTGCAGGAGGCAAAGAGCAAATGTCCTGGGTCTTCCCCAAGCTTCACTCCTGCCCTTGGCTGGCACCCACTGAGTAGCAGACCTGGTGGGAATATGTGCAACTGTAATGCCAAACTATGTCACCGGGAGCCCTTGTAAAGAGAGATCTAGAACTATTCGTTCATTTATTACCTCACTAAACACATCTTCACCGCAGCATCTCTTGTGCTAAAAGCGGAAAATAAATGTTTGGCATTTAAGGCCAAGTTTTGGAAGCCACTATATCCTAGAGGAGTAATGGAAAAAATTAACCAGAGATTATATGATATGGTAAGTATTATTCAAAAAACTACGTTACACATAGGTTACAACTGACACCGAATGACAGATGTTTTCTTTGACTACAAACCGAATTGATTTTAAACCTGAATTTCAGAGGAGAGCTATGCAACCTACCCTCAGGCACATATGTAGCTAGAATAAACCCAAAAGGTCTAAGCATGCCTGGTTCAGAATAGCCCTACTGCTACTTCATTAAGTCTGTGTAAGCACACTTTTGGTAGGAATGTAAATTGGCGCAGCCACTATGCAGAACAGTATGGAGGTGCCCTTAAAAAACTAAAAACAGGGCTTCCCTGGTGGCTCAGTGGTAAAGAATCCACCGGCCAACGCAAGAGACATGGGTTCGATCCCTGATCTGGGAAGATCCCACACGCCTCTGAGCAATTAAGGCTGTGTGCCAGAACTACTAAGCCTGCGCTCTGCAGCCTGAGAGCCGCGACTGCTGGAGCCCGACTGCCCTGGAGCCCGTGGTCCACAGCAAGAGACGCCACTGCACTTAGAAGCCTGCACACTCACCTGGAGGGCAGCCCCTCCTTGCCGGAACCAGAGAAAAGCCTGCACAGCAGTGAAGACTGTCATAAATAAATAAGAACATAAATATGAAGAACAGTCATAAATAAATAAACAAAATTATATTTTTAAAAAGAATGAGAACTAATCTTTTGGAAAAAAAAAATGAAAAACAGAGCTACCATTTGATCTAGCAATCCCACTACTGGGCATATCCTCTGGGGAAAAAAAAAAAANGCACAGCAGTGAAGACTGTCATAAATAAATAAGAACATAAATATGAAGAACAGTCATAAATAAATAAACAAAATTATATTTTTAAAAAGAATGAGAACTAATCTTTTGGAAAAAAAAAATGAAAAACAGAGCTACCATTTGATCCAGCAATCCCACTACTGGGCATATCCTCTGGGGAAAAAAAAAAAACAATTTGAAAAGATACATGCACCCTCAGTGTCCACTGCAACACTATTTACAATAACCAGGTCATGTAAGCAACCTAAATGTCCATCAACAGAGGAGTGGACAAAGAAGATGTGGTACATGTATACAGTGGAGTATTACTCAGCCATAAAAAAGAACAAAAGCATGCCAACTGCAGCAACATGGATGGACCCGGAGATTATCACACTAAGTGAAGAAAGTCAGACAAATACCATATGATATCGCTTATATGTGGAATCTAAAGAAAGTGTACAAATAAACTCATCTATAAAATAGAAATAGAATTACAAATGTAGAAAATAAACTTGTTACCAGGGGGACAGGGGGAAGGGATAAACAGGAGTATTGGGATTGACATATACACACTATTATATATAAAATAGATAACAAAGAAGGACCTACTTTATAGCACAGGGAACTCTACTCAATACTCTAATGGCTTATATGGGAAAAGAGTCTAAAAAAGAGTGGAGTCGATATATAGCTGATTCACTTTGCTGTACAGCAGAAACTAATACAACAGTGCAAATCAACCATACTTCAATTTAAAAAACATTTAATTCTGTGTCAGCAGACAAATTTCTGGAACCTATTATAACTGCTTTATAAAAAAAGAAAATAGGGTTTTGAGAATACTAACTTTCTCAGTAAGGCAAAGTCAGCCATGACTCAGTTTTAGCAGTAGAATACTATTCTCTGGTTTGCAGAGGGTAATTTGAACATAAATGTTTGGAAAAGAGGAAGAATATGGCAGATTAGATTTTTTTTCTGTGTGTAGATTTTGAGGGGGGATTATTTTGTGGGAGAAGTGGAGGGAGATGTCCTTTTAAATAATATCACTGGGATACTCCATCCTTGTCAACCACTAAGGAAAAAGCAGGGAGTATTTCTCAGTATTTCTCTCCTTGCACCCAGGGCAAGGTGGAGAGGGGAAGTTGAGCTGAGCAGACAGCTGCTCTGAGGAGCCTCTAACTCTGTCAAGACTTGTAAATCCAGGAAACCCACAGGGAGGAAGTAGAGAGGAGAGGATGCGGTCAGATGAGCCCGACCAGAAGCCCTGCCTCCTCACCCATCAAAGCGAAGTGCTCACTTGGGCTCTGTTTTTTTCCTGCCTGCTCAGTGTCCATTTTTTGCCCTCCTATAAACACCGGGGTGAAAAGGGAAACAGAGGAGCCCTGCAGAGGCCAAAGCGCCGCCCCACAGCGTGCCTCATTGGGCTGACTCCTTAATACAACATCTGCCATGGTGCTTGCCTTGTTGAGGGTAACAGACAAAGAAAAAGGCAGACCCCTGCTCTCTTAGAGCCTGCAATCTAGCCAAAGAGACAAATGTTAAACTAAATTACAAAATGAATTACAAAACAAGATAGGACAAGTCAGCCTTCAAGCACCTTACAGGATGTGTCTGGTCTGGCATGGGGGAAGGTCTGGGGCACCTTCGGAAGGTGTGATGCTTCTGCCCTTTGCAGAAGCGTGAGCACTGGAGAGGGGACGGGAAAGTGGCTCTCTAAAAAGGGAAGGGCAGTGCAACATGCCCTGAGACAGAAAAGAAGTGGAGCAAAGCAACTGAAAGCACCTCCTGTGGCCAGAGCAGAGGGGCTCAGGGAGGAGGAGCAAATCTTCAAGGCAGCAGAGGAGTGGGCAAAGGTGTGGGGGTTTCTCCTAAGAACTGGAGTGATTATTTGATGAGTGTTAGGTAGAGAAGAGGTCAGCTGAGATTTCTATTTTCAAAAGATCTCTCTCTTGCTTTCTGTGGCCAACAGAGATGAGCTGATAAGGTTGGAGAGATGCGCAGCTAGGCGTCCAGTGGTAGACATGGAGAAGGCAGGGTTTGGTTGTTACCAGGAGGATGCAACAGAAGGACAGAAGAAAGAGGGAGTTAAGAGAGGGACTGCAGTGATACAACGTGGAATAAGCTGCATGGGAACAGACACAGGAGGGGCTGATGATGATGAGAAGGAAGGTTGAGGCATCAGTGGGCTGGAGGTCCCAGTGAGGCCAAGGACTGTCACGGTGGGAACAAATACAAGAGCCAAAAGGACCAGATGGTGGAGGGCATGAAGGTGGAGCTGTTTGTGGATTTGACAACGTCCAGAACGTGGCTTGGCAGAAGGTGGCTATGGAAGAGTAAAAGATAATAGGTGACACTAAAGAAAGTAAAAGGACAAAAGAAAAGAAAAAGCAGAGGTACTCAGCCACATTTAGAATCTTCCAGAATGATAGATTAACAGCTCCTGGAAGGGCTTCAGGAAGATTCCTACATCCCCTCAAGCCTCTCCACCTCCACACGGCCAAGTGTTAAGCTTGACTAAATAAGCCACTAGTGGGGACTTCCCTGGTGGTCCAGTGGTTAAGACTCCATGCTTCCAATGCAGGGCTGCAGGTTAGATCACTAGTCAGGGAACTAAGGGGCTTCCCTGATAGCTCGGTTGCTAAAGAATCCACCTGCATTGCCGGAGACCCTGGGTTGGGAAGATTCGCTGGAGAAGGGAGAGGCTACCCACTCTAGTATTCTTAGGCTTCCGTTATGGATCAGCCGGTAGATAATCTGCTGCAATGTGGGAGACCAGAGTTCAATCTCCAGGGAAGATGCCCTGGAGACGGGAAAGGCTACCCAACCCCAGTATTCTGGCCTGGAGAATTCCATGGACTGTATAGCCCATGGGGTTGCAGAGTCAGACACGACTGAGCAACTTTCACTTTCACAGGGCGCTAAGATCCCATGTGCAGCATGATGCAGCCAGATTTTTAAAATAATAATTTTAAAAAGCCACTATCACCACAGGCATGCAGACATCACAGACACGTGACAGGGACAGTTTTGCGCCTACTCTCAGGGTGACCATGTATATCATAAGCAGCACAGTTACTGATCACAAACCGGGCCTCCATCCCCATGGCATCAGCCCTGGGGCTCATGCTCCATAGGGTGAGTGACTGCCACCTACTGCACACACCACTTGAGATCCTCTCTCTCCTACCAGACTACAAAGTAAAGGGCAGCTCATTATGCTTCCCTCACGGGTCCTAATACCATGCCTGGAATGCAGAAAATGCCCAATAAAGAAGGAACCCATCTCGTTAAAATGAAGTTCAAAACTAGCAAAATTAATTTACGAAGTTCAGAGTCAGCACAGTGGTTCTCTTCTGGGTGGGGACGGTAACTAGAAGGGAGTAGCGATGCTATACATTTCAATCTGCATCCTGTTCCCATACGTATTCACTCAAAATTCATTGCTCTAATTTGCCTTTGTACTGTCAGCTATCTGGCAACTCACCAAGGGATTCTCACTTTCCTCTAGAACTTCCCTAAAACTTTTGCAGTCCAATAGGAATTAAAGATGAACAGGTCCTTGCTGGTTTATCTATTTTACCTATAGCAAATACAGCACAAGGAACTCTACTCAATATTTTATAATACCTAAATGGGAAAAAAATTGAATAGATAGAAGGAGCACAAGCTGGAATCAAGATTGCCGGGAGAAATATCAATAACCTCAGATATGCAGATGACACCACCCTTATGGCAGAAAGTGAAGAGGAACTAAAGAGCCTCTTGATGAAAGTGAAAGAGGAGAGTGAAAAAGTTGGTTTAAAGCTCAACATTCAGAAAACGAAGATTATGGCATCTGGTCCCATCACTTCATGGGAAATAGATGGGGAAACAGTGGAAACAGTGTCAGACTTTATTTTGGGGGGCTCCAAAATCACTGCAGATGGTGACTGCAGCCATGACATTAAAAGATGCTTACTCCTTGGAAGGAAACTTATGACCAACCTAGATAGCCTATTAAAAAGCAGAGACAGTACTTTGCCAACAAAGGTCCATCTAGTCAAGGCTATGGTTTTTTCCAGTGGTCATATATGGAAGCAAGAGTTGGACTGTGAAGAAAGCTGAGCGCCGAAAAAGATGCTTTTGAACTGTAGTGTTGGAGAAGACTCTTGAGAGTCCCTTGGACTGCAAGGAGATCCAACCAGCCCATTCTAAAGGAGAACAGCCCTGGATGTTCTTTGGAAGGAATGATGCTAAAGCTGAAACTCCAATACTTTGGCCACCTCATGCGAAGAGTTTATTCATTGGAAAAGACTCTGATGCTGGGAGGGATTGGGGGCAGGAGGAAAAGGGGACGACAGAGGATGAGATGGCTGGATGGATCACCGACTCAATGGACGTGAGTTTGAGTGAACTCTGGGAGATGGTGATGGACAGGAAGGCCTGGTGGTTGTGATTCATGGGGTTGCAAAGAGTCAGACACAACTGAGCAACTAAACTGATTGAAGCATACATGTAACTGAATCACTTTTTTGTACACCTGAAACTAACACAACATTGTTAATCAACTGCACTCCAATATAAATTTTTTTTAAAGATTAAAAGGATTCATGTATATAGCAAAATAGTTATTCAGGGAGAGGTACTCAGCCCATTAAAAAATATTACAATTTAAAAAATTCACTAGTCTCTATCATTATATATTTGCACATTTTTCTGTATGTTACATTTCCATAATTTTTCAACAAATGAATGAATCAATCAGTGGTGAAACTCAACTTGGCTTAAACTTGAACTGCTTGCCCAATACAGGATGGGAATGGCAAGCTGAGGCAGGCACTGGCAAATATTTTCTGTAGGAGGCCAGATATTAAATGTCTTAGGCCTTGCATGCCATATGATTTCTACCACAGCTATTCAACTTTGCTGCCGAAGCACAAACTTAGTCATAGATAATATAGAAACCCAATGGGAGTGGCCGTGTTCCAACAAAACACTTATGATGCTGAACTCTGAATTTCATTTAATATTCACATGCCCTAAAGTAATAGTCTTTCTCATTTTTTTTAATCATTCAAAAATTTAAAAACCATCCTTACCTCTCCAGCTGCACAGAAACAGGCTGAAGGCCAGATCTGGCCACAGGAAAGGCTGCCCAGCCTGTGCACTGAGGGCGTGTGTGCATAAAACCCATTTCCCAGTCAGCACCTAGGCTCAGCCCATCCTCCCCAGCCCTGCCCCTCCAGCCCTCTCCCACCTTTGTAAGTAGGCAGACTCTCCATCTTGTCCCCACAAGGGTATTTACTGTCCCGAGGTTTGATGGGATCCACTCGACAGAGGGTGTAAGGGTTGTAATCTTGTTTATACGTGGTCTGCAGATCCATGTTCTCTTCACTCGGGACGAACGGGTTGGGCTGGTGGATCTTCACTGGTAACACTTTGTGAGGCCCAAAGTCTCTCCTGCAGGAAAAAAGCACATGCCTTGGGAGCCCTTGCCTCAGAATAAGGCTCATGGTTTCCACTCAACCCAATTCTATAGGCACTTGCTGCGAAGCCAGCCTCTCCTCTCTGCCTTCACTGCTCTGCCTCCTGTTTCCCACTTTTGACAAAGACATTGCCATCTGCTTCTCACTCAAGTTATACACCATCAAGGGCCAGCCATTCACCAAGTGCGTGCTCCCTACCTCCACCCTGCAGCTCATCGGTTCCTCTTTCCTCCTCAGTTCAGACCCTGACCATTTCCCATGTGGGTCATGTTATAGCCTATAACCTGGGCTTCCCGAATTATTCCCACCACCTCCCACTCTTCTGTCCTGCTGCTGCTGCTGCTGCTAAGTCGCTTCAGTCGTGTCTGACTCTGTGCGACCCCATAGACAGTAGCCCACCAGGCTCCCCCGTCCCTGGGATTCTCCAGGCAAGAACACTGGAGTGGGTTGTCATTTCCTTCTCCAATGCATGAAAGTGAAAAGTGAAAGTGAAGTCGCTCAGTCGTGTCCGACTCTTAGCGACCCCGTGGACTGCAGCCCACGAGGTTCCTCCGCCCATGGGATTTTCCAGGCAAGAGTACTGGAGTTGGGTGCTCTTCTGTCCTAGAGAGCCAAAATCAACTTGTCTAAACCCCAAATCTTACCCTTTTATTCCCTGGCTTAAAAATCTTCCAGATAAAGCCTGACATTCTAGCACAGGATGTAAACCTTCCTGGACCTGCCTCGGCCTTCCTCCCTGGCCACATCTCCCCCTCCCCTTCCCCCTCATTCCCCGCCCCCACCCCACTGCAGCCACCCAGGACCACTGAGAAGGTCTCTCTTGTGCCTGCTGTCTCCACCTTCCTCCCCCAACCTGTTCATTGTGGAGCTGACTTCTATTTTTCAGGTCCCACCACCTCCTTCTCTATGCTCCCAATAGCTCATGCTAATATTTATCTTCTTCCTCTACTTAACCTCATAGAAAACCCAGAAGAAAAGGCCAAAAAATGCAGACAATGAACCTTTCATTCTCAGCTCTCTGGCATCAGCACTCCCATTATTTCAGGGAATGTGGAAACAATAGAATAGACAAATCAAGACATTATATGAAAAACAAGTATCATATACAAATGCATATATATGGAATCTAGAAAAATGGTACAGATGAACCTATTCACAGGGCAGGAATAAAGTCGCCAACTTAGAAAACAGACATATGGACACAGGGCAGAGAAGGAAGGGGAGGGGGACACGAACTGGGAGAGTGGCACTGACCTACATATACTCTGTGTGTGTGTGTGTGTGTGTGTTTAAGTCTCTCAGTCATGTTCGACTCTTTGCAACCCCGTGAACTGTAGAGGCAAGAATACTGAAGTGAGTGCCATTCCCCTCTCCAGGGGATCTTCCCAACCCAGGGATTGAACCTGGGTCTCCTACATTGCAGGCAGATTCTTTATCTTCTGAGCCACCAGGGGAGCCCATGTGTAAAACAGATGGCTGGTGAGAAGCTGGATGTGTAACCGCAATGAGCTCAGCTCGATGCTCTGTGATGATGTAGAGGGGTGGGAACAGAAGCTCGAGAGAAGGAGGCAATAAATGTATACATACAGTTGATTCACTCTGTTGTACAGTAGAAACTAAATACAACATTGTAAAGCAATTTATACTCCCAACTTAAAAAAAAAGAAAAGAAAAAGCATGACACTCTTTACTATTCACTCTCTTCCCAAAGCACCCCACAGTTCTACAAAGACCAAGACACTCAGCACCACCACCAGCACGAAGTACCCTGGCTCAGCCTAGGCGCCCACTGCCCGCCAGCTGCCCAGGGCAAGTGCTCTTCAGCATACATCCCCCCTTCCTCCGAGAGCTTCTGCTTCACACAACAGGCTGTTCTTGCCTGAAACTCATTTACCCAACTGGACAGGGGGAAGGTGGCTTTTCCCTAATGGCACTTCCAAAACGACCTCACCAAGGGAAAGGGAAGGCTTCCGGACAGGAAGACGTTGGGCCCAAACACCGGTAAAAACCTACTTCCCTGCCGAAATCTGAGCAGTGTTACTGAGCCACGCTTGACTAGCAGAGGCAACACGCTCCACTGTAACCTGTCTTGCATGAATTATACATATGGTTGTCAATAAACCTAAACCAGGGACTGAAAGTGCTTGGTGGAAAGGGAGGAAGGAGTTAGGAAGCCGGAGAATTAGTTTCCCTAGGGCTCCAAAGGGGAAATAGGAGATGCTTCACTTGAACTCCCTGTAACACCCTCTGGGTAGGTTTAAAAATACATCTCAGCAGCAGTTACTGGGCCTGCAGCCTGAGCTCTGTCCCCAGGGGCCCCATGTTGGCAAATAGCAAGAGGAAGCCGAAAGACCTGAGGCAGCTGAAAGCTGACAGTGTAAGTCAGGGTTTATGGCGGGAATGGCCTGAATAAGAACCCAGGGATCAGCTCCCCGCTCCTACCCTTCTAAGTGTGCAAGTACCTCACACTGATATCTGTTCAAAGCTACACCAGCTGCAGCAGGGAACGAGGACAGTCAGGCCCCTAGGCTGCCAAGAGAAACGGGAAGGCCCAGAAAACGCTGGCTGATAACCAGTGAACTGCAAAGTGGCTTTCATCAGAAAGTTTGTGTTCTCAAGGAGGGTTCCCAAGGGGAGGTGGCTCTCCTCACTCCCCAGAGGACTGGAGTGGGGTTGGAGGCAGCCTGAGACCTTACAGCTCCATACAAACCTGTGTTCACTGATGGCTACCCAAGAGTTCAGCCCTGTTCGCTTCCAGGAACGTGTATCAGAAGATACCAGGCGGCAGGTGATGAGGAACAAAGCTGAATGCCCACGCTGCCCCACAGAGCCCTCCCAAGCCCAGAGCAGCCGGGGGTGCCTTCCTGCCATGGGCCCGTCACACCCTGGAACCTGCACACAGAACACGAGACATTCTCTTCTGCTGGTACTTCTACTGAGGGAACCAACCGCCCCTCAGAGGTGCTGTGAAAACCTTCCTACAAGGGCTCTATGATGACTAAAATGTACTTAATGCCCCGATTTCCTGCTGCTACAAGAGGAAAAAAAAAAAAAAAACAGGACTTCCCTGGTGGCGCAGTGGAAAAGAATCCACCTGACAATACAGAGAGTACAGGTTCAGTCCCCGGTCCAGGAAGATTCTACATGCCTCAGCAGCTAAGCCCATGCACCACACCTAACTGAAGCCCTTGCTTTCTAGAGCCCATGCTCTGCAACAAGAGAAAGCCTGTGCATGGCAATGAAGACCCAACACAGTCAAAAATAAATTTTTAAACAGAAAAGCACAAATGACTGCCTACAACTAACTTCACCAATTCATGGACTTTTCCTGAAGTTGGTTTCTCAATAGCAAAAGGTGATGCAGCAAAATCCTCATTTACCATGTTCGAGGAACGAAACTGTTAACTGAATCTTCCTCTCCAACACAAAATTAAAGACAGCTTATGAAACAACATCAATGGATTGAATTTACTGATCGGTTATAACCAAGACAAACAATCTTGGGGAGGGGAGCAGTGATCTACCTCTGAAGAGAAGAAAGTAGTTTAAACTTTAATTCATTTATCCTCCACCCAAAATTATGTATCATGGCTTAAGAATGAATTGAATCAGAATTTATATGTTTCCTCATTATGTTTTTATGTTCAGAACATTTACTGAAATCTATCGTTAACCACAACATAACTGCAGGTCCCCAACCTCTCATAATCTTACAGCTTTTACGTTCACGTAGAAGAAAAATATTTTATCCTTCCCAGAAATTGCTCAAATTTAGTAGGTTGTTTTTTTAAAATAATACTCCCTTCTCTTTCTGGGGTACATTTCCTAGCTTCTGTGCCCATTTTGACTCTGAACCAAGATAAAAAATGGTCAAAGATGTTAAGTTTCTTTTAGGTGCATAGTCATAAAAGTTATCTTGTACAGAAAGCCCCGAGTTAAACTCTGAGTTAAGTAAAGGTTAAAGAGAACCTGCTGGGAAGCCAAAACAATTTGACTTCCCATCATTAGGCAAAGTTAAAGGAAAGCATTTGACAAGAGTCTGGCAAAAGGAAGAAACTATAACATAACAGCTACCAGGGTCATGAGCCTGGAAGAGGGAAAAGGATATTTTCATTATGATAAAAGGGCTACACAATACTTTGTGCAACCTATTCTTAATTTTTAAAAAATGCTTAATATTTGTATAAACTTGGCATGCTAGAGAATTTTTTTTTTAATCTGGCCATCCCAATTTGCATGTGGGATCCCACCCAGGGATCAAACCTGTAGTCCCCGCATTGGAAAAGTAAAGTCTTAACCACTGGACCACCAAGAAGTCCCTATTTTTAATGTTTAGCTGTGCAAACTTCAGAATTTGTTAATATGCCCAAACAGTTGATCATATGAATAAGCAGAAATAATTTTAAGAGCTCCTGCCCAGAAATTAACCCATGCACTTATGATCAATTAATCTACAACAAAGGAACCCAGGATATATACAATGGAGAGAAGACAGTCTCTTCAGTAAGTGGTACTGGGAAAACTGGACACACACATGCAAAAGAATGAAGTTAGAACATTCTCTAACCATACATACAAAAATAAACTCAAAATGGATTAAAGACCTAAATGTAAGACCAGAAACTGTAACATCCTAGAAGAAAACAGAACACTCTGACATAAATCATACCAATAATTTTTTTCAATCTGTTTTCAATCTCTCCTAAAGCAAAGGAAATAAAAACAGAAATAAACAAATAGGACCTAATTAAACTTGAAAGCTTTTATACAGTTCAATGAAATGAAAAGCCAACCTACAATATGGGAGAAAATATTTGCAAATGATATGAGCAGTAAGGGGTTAATATCCAACATATATAAACAGCTCATACAACAGAAAAAAAAAATTGATTATAAAACAGAAGAGCTGAACAGTCAAAATTTTTCCAAGGAAGACATGCAGATGGCCAACAGGCACAGAGAAATATGCTCAACATTACTAATGATCAGGAAAACACAAATAAAAAATTGCAAATAGAACTGCCATATGACCCAGCAATCCCACTGCTGGGCATACACACCGAGGAAACCAGAATTGAAAGAGACCCGTACACCCAATGTTCATTGCAGCACTGTGTATAATAATAGCCAGGACATGGAAACAACCTAGATGTCCATCAGCAGATGAATGGATAAGAAAGCTGTGGTACATATACACAATGGAGTATTACTCAGCCATTAAAAAGAATACATTTGAATCAGTTCTAATGAGATGGATGAAACTGGAGCCGATTATACGGAGTGAAGTAAGCCAGAAAGAAAAACACCAATACAGTATACTAACACATGTATATGGAATTTAGAAAGATGGTAATGATAACCCTGTATGTGAGACAGCAAAAGAGACACAGATGTATAGAATGGACTTTTGGACTCTGAGGGAGAGGGTGGGATGATTTGGGAGAATGGCACTGAAACATGTATACTATCATATAAGAAACGAATCGCCAGTCTATGTTTGATACAGGATACAGGATGCTTGGGGCTGGTGCACTGGGATGACCCAGAGAGTTGATATGGGGTAGGAGGTGGGAGGGGGTTCAGGATTGGGAACTCATGTACACCCGTGGCAGATTCATGTCAATGTATGGCAAAACCAATACAGTAATGTAAAGTGAAATAAAGTAAAAATTAAAATTAAAAAAAATAAAATAAAAGTAAAAACTGGGAAAAAAAAAACCACAATGAGATATCACATCAGACCTGTCAGAGTGACTATTATCAAAAAGAACACAAATAACAAATGTTGGAGAGGAAGCAGAATAAAGCGAGCTCTCGTACACTGTTGGTAGGAATGTAAACTGGTGCAGCCACTGTGGGAAACAGGACATAGGCTTCTCAAAAAGTTAAAAACAGAACTGCCATATGGCCCAGCAACTCCACTCCCGGGTATATACTGAAAGAAACATAAACTCTAATTCAAAATGATACACGCACTTCTAGGTTCACTGCAGAACTACTTAAACAACTGGCAAGACGTGGAAGCAACCGAAGTGTTCATTAACTAATGAGCAGAAATGGTGTGGGGGGTGTGTACCACACCTTTTCTGATACATATACACACACACACAATGGACTCTACTCAGACATAAAAAAGAATAAAGTTTTGCCGTTTGCAATAACATGGACGGACTTGGAGGCTATTATTCTAAGAGAAATAAAACAGAAAAAGAGAAATACTGTGTGATATCACTTATGTGTAGAATCTAAAAAATACAATAAACTAGTGACATAACAAAAAAGCAGCAGACTCAAACCAATGGTTACCAGTGGCGAGAAAGAGGGAGGGGCAATGTAAATAAAAAGCAGAGGATGACATTATAAATAAAAAGAAGGGGATATTAAGAGGCATAAACTATTATGCATAGACATCTACAAGGCTATACTGTACAATACAGTAAAGCTAATATTTTACAATAGCTATAATGAAGTATGACCTTTAAAGTTGTGACTTACGCGTCCCTGGTGGTCCAGTGGTTAAGAATCTGCCTTGCGATGCAGGGGACACAGCTTCTGTCCCTGGTCCTAGAAGATCTCACATGCCTTGGAGCAACTAAGCCCGTGTGCCACTACTGCTGGGCCCGCATGCTAGAGCCTGCTCTCTGCAACAAGAAGGCCGCACACCACAGCCAGCGAGCTGACCCTGCTCACCACAGCTAGAGAAAAGCCCGTGCACAGCAAGGAAGACAGAGTGCAGCCAGACAAACAGAATTTTTTTTAAAAGTTGTGAATCACTACATTGTACCCTTATAACCTATATGATCGTATACATCAACTACACTTCAATTCAGGGAAAAAAACAAAGCTCCTTCTCTTAGCCCAAAGGCAATCCTTTCACCCTACTCTACATCTCCTCCCTCTTTCTCAAGGATCAGTGGTTTCACCCATTCCTCTTACTGGCTGCCTTCTGTCAGTATTTAAACATGCTTCAGTCTTCCCCATTTTCAAAGAAAAACAATAAACAACCCTCACTGCAGTCCACTCCGCGTCTCTCCTCTAGAAAGTTATCATTGTTGGTTAGTTGCTAAATCCTGTCCAATCTTTAGCAACCCCAGTGCAAAATTCAAGTTAGTTAGTGCAAGAATGTCTGTGGATTGAATTACTGATTAGTTATAACCAAGACAAATGATCTTGGGGAGGGGGGCAGTGATCTACCTCCGAAGAGAGGAAAGAAGCTTAAGGTTTAATTCATTTATCCTCCACCCAAAAATATTTACTGTGGCTTTAGAGTGAACTGAATTAAAATTATATGTTTCCTCATTATGTTTTTATGTTCAGACCATTTACTGAAACCTATCACTAACCACAACATAACTGCAGGTTATGTTCCGAGGTATGTGAAGTTTTCTCCAATCAGGGATCAAATCCATGTCTCCTGCATTAGCAGGCAGATTCTTTACTGCTGAGTCACCAGGGAAGACCCCTCTAGAGAAACGTTGTTCAGTCGCCCAGTCGTGTCAAACTCTTTGTGACCCCAGGGAGGCAGCCAGGCCTCCCTGTCCCTCACCATCTCCTGGAGTTTGCCCAAGTTCATGTTCCTTGCATCAGTGATGTCATCCAGTCATCTCATCCTCTGATGACCTCTTCTCCTTCTGCCCTCAATCTTTCCCAGCATCAAGGACTTTTCTAATGAGTCGTCTGTTTGCATCAGATGACCAAAATACTGGACTTTCGGCATTAGTCTTTCCAAGAGTATTCAGGGCTGATCTCCCTTAAGACTGACTGCTTTGATCTCCTAGCTGTCTAAGGGACTTTCAAGAGTCTTCTCCAGCACCACAGTTCAAAAGCATCAATTCTTTGGTGTTCTGCCTTCTTTACGGTTCAGCTCTCACAACACTGTGTGACTACTGGGAAGACCATAGTCTTGACTATACGGATCTTTGTCAGCAATGTAATGTCTCTGCTTTTCAACACACTGTCTAGGTTTGTCATCACTTTTCTGCCAATGAGCAATCATCTTCTGATGTCATGGCTAGAGACATCATCTGCAGGGATTTTGGAGCCTAAGAACAGGAAATTGGTCACTACTTCTACCTTTTCCCCCTCAATTTGCCATCCGGTAATGGGGTCGGATGCCATAATCTTAGTTTTTTTTATTTTTAGTCTTAAGTTGGCTCTTTCATCTCCTCCTTCATCCTCATCAAGAGGCTCTTTAGTTCCTCTGTTTTCTGCCATTAGAGTGGTATCATCCACATACCTGAGGTTGTTGATGTTTCTCCTGCCTATCTTGATTCCAGCTTGTAACTCATCCTGCATGGCATTTTTCATAATGTGCTCAGCATATAGGTTAAGCAAACAGGGTAACAGCAGACAGCCCTTTCATACTCCTTTCTTGATCTGGAACCAATCAATTGTTCCATACCAAGTTCTAACTGTTGCTTCTTGACCCACGTACAGGTTTCTCAGGAGACAGGTAAGATGGTCTGGAATTCCCATCTCTTTAAGAGCTTTCCACAGTTTGCCATGATCCACACAGTCAAAGGCTTTAGTGTAGTTGATGAAACAGAGATAGATGTTTTTCTGAAATTTCCTTGCTTTTTCTATAACCCAGCAAATGCTGGCAATTTAATCTCCAGTTCCTCTTCCTTTTCTAAACCTATCTTGGACATCTGGAAGCTCTTGGTTCACATCATGCTGAAGCCTAGCATGCAAGATTTTAAGCATGACCTTACTAGCCTGGGAAATGAGTGCAACTGTCCAATGGTTAGCACATTCTTTGGTACTACCCTTCTTGGGAAGTGGAATGAGGATTGACCTTTTCCAGTCCTGTGTCACTCCTGGGTCATCCAGATTTGCTGACAGTTCAGTTCCATCGCTCAGTCATGTCCAACTCTTTGCGATCCCACAAACCGCAGCACAGGCCTCCCTGTCCATCACCAACTCCCGGAGTCCACCCAAACCCATGTCCATCAAGTCAATGATACCATCCAACCATCTCATCCTCTGTCGTCCCCTTCTCCTCCTGCCCTCAATCTTTACCAGCACCAGGGTCTTTTGAAATGAGTCAGTTCTTCGCATCAGGTGGCCAAAGTATTGAAGTTACAGCTTCAACATCAGTCCCTCCAATGAACACCCAGGACTGATCTCCTTTACGATAGACTGGTTGGATCTCCTTGCAGTCCAAGGGACTCGCATGAGTCTTCTCAACACCACAATTCAAAAGCATCTTTCTTCAGCGCTCAGCTTTCTTCACAGTCCAACTCTCACATCCATACATGACCACTGGAAAAACCATATCTTTGACTAGATGGACCTTTGTTGGCAAAGTAATGTCTCCACTTTTTAATATGCTGTCTAGGTTGGTCATAATTTTCCTTCCAAGGAGTGTCTTTTAATTTCATGGCTACAATCGATATCTGCAGTGATTTTGGAGCTCAGAAAAATAAAATCAGCCACTGTTTCCCCATCTATTTGCCAGGAAGTGATGGGACCAGATGCTATGATCTTCATTTTCTGAATGTTGAGCTTTAAGCCAGTTTTTTCACTCTCTTCTTTCACTTTCATCAAGAAGCTCTTTAGTTCTTCTTTACTTTCTGCCATAAGGGTGGTGTCATCTGCATATCTGAGGTTATTGATATTTCTCCCAACAATCTTGATTCCAGCTTGTGCTTCATCCAGCCCAGCATTTCTCATGATGTACTCTGCATAGAAGTTAAATAAGCAGGGTGACAGTATACAGCCTTGATGTACTCCTTTTCCTATTTGGAACCAATCTGTTGTTCCATGTCCAGTTCTAACTGTTGCTTCCTGACCTGCTTACAGATTTCTCAAGAGGCAGGTCAGGTAGTCTTGTATTCTCATCTCTTTCAGAATTTTCCATAGTTTATTGTGATCCACACAGTCAACGGCTTTGGCATAGTCAATAAAGCAGAAAGAGATGTTCTTCTGGAACTCTCTTGCTTTTTTGATGATCCAGCAGATGTTGGCAATTTGATCTCTGGTTCCTCTGCCTTTTCTAAAACCATCTTGAACATCTGGAAGTTCACAGTTCACGTATTGCTGAAGCCTGGCTTGGAGAATTTTGAGCATTACTTTGCTAACATGTGAGATGAGTTCAATTGTGTGGTAGTTTGAGCATTCTTTGGCATTGCCTTTCTTTGGGATTGGAATGAAAACTGACCTTTTCCGGTCCTGTGGCCACTGCTGATTTTTCCAAATTTGCTGGCTCTTGAGTGCAGCACTTTCACAGCATCATCTTTCAGGATTTGAAATAGTGCAACTGGAATCCCATCACCTCCACTAGCTTTGTGTGTAGTGATGCTTCCTAAGGCCCATTTGACTTCACATTCCAGGTGTCTGGCTCTAGGTGAGTGATCACACCACTGTGATTATCTGGGTCATAAATATCTTTTTTGCATAGTTCTTCTGTGTATTCTTGCCACTTTTTCTTAATATCTTTTGCTTCTGTTAGGTCCATACCATTTCTGTCCTTTTTTGTGCCCATCTTTCATGAAATGTTCCCTTGGTATCTCTAATTTTCGTGAAGAGATCTCTAGTCTTTCCTATTCTATTGTTTTCTTCTATTTCTTTGCACTGATCACTGAGGAAGGCTTTCTTATCTCTCCTTGCTATTCTTTGGAACTTTGCATTAAAATGGGTATATCTTTTGTCTATAGAGGTAAGAAGGTGTATCCCCATGGGGATAACTCTGAGTAAAGAAATACATATTTGAACAGGAACTGTGTAATATTCAATAGGTAGGAAAAGACACAAGCCTACCACCAACTTTATTGCTTCTCTCCTGGCTTTTAGGAACAGATTCCAAAAGCCCTTCCCCAGAACTCCCTGGTGGCACAGTGGATAAGAATCTACCTGCTAGTGCAGGTAGTGGACCTGGGTTAGATCCCTGGTCCAGGAAGATTCCACATGCCATGGAACTAGGCCCAGGTGCCACCACCACTAAGCCTATGGGCCCAGAGCCTGTGTCCGCAGCAAGAGAAGCCGCCACAGTGAGAAGCCATGCACCCCAGCTAGAGAGCAGCCCCCGGTCTCCGCAACTAGAGAAAGGCCACACACGGCAACAAAGAGTCAGTGCTCTCAAAAATAAGTAAACATAAGATCTTTCCCTTTTAGCTCTTTCTCTTTACTCTTCCACTTGCTAAGGAGTCTTGTCAGTAAACAAAGGAATCTGTGCCACTTCCTACCCTTTTCCCTGCAGCCAGATTCATCGTGTGAACCCACTTTCACCACCCCCTTGCACCTCTATCTCCCCCTACCCACAGCTCCACTCCCTTTAGAATAAAGGTCTAATACCACCTTGAAGACCCACCTCTTTCTTCTGAGGCTATTCACTGCTCGTCTTCAGGGATCTCCCTTAGCTAACAAAACAATGTCCCAAAGTGCGGCCCAAGTGTCTCACGTGGTGACACGCCTAAGAGGAAACAACGCTTGAAGTACAAGACTTTTGTTCATAAATTGATCTCAGGTCTATCCAGACTAAAGGCAGATCTTCTATGAGAGAATTATCAAAGGGCTGCAAGAAACCACTCAATATTAAGAAGGGCTGAAAAGTAAAAATGAATATTCACCTCATGGCACCTGCTGTAAATCCCCCAGATTTACAGTCAGTAAGAGTGGTGTGCAGCTGCAATCATGCCTCATGCTGGGATGATAACTGTTCTAGAAACAGGTGTTTTTTGTGTCTGGGCTTCATCACCAGACCCAGCCATGCCTCGGGCCATGTGACTTTGTCATGCCGCAGGTGGCACGTCAAGCAGTCCCATGTCCAACCTCAGAAACTAAGCCAGGTCTGCCTTTACACAGCAAAGTGGGCCGGACATTCTGACCACCAGATTCCAAGAGCAGAAGGATGACAACCTGCACAGACGCAGAGGTGTGCAGACACGGGCCGACCCACCCCTTCCTCACCAACCTCTGGTGGAGCACCTAGATGACAACATCTCCACATTTCCCTGTGGGGAATTGTTTTATGTATTCAGAGATATGGACCAGAGTCTCTGCTGAGTTTACAAGGTTCAGAAAAGATGGTTAGTAAAATCTTGATTTTTATTGATTTCTGTCAGTAAAATCTCACCAAAGCTAAAAAAAAAAATTAAAAAAAAAAAAGGCATCCTGATAGTGGCATGGTTTTTTTGTTTGTTTTTTCCACTCTACAAAAATGTGCCCAGCAGGGCAGATGTGGGACTGAGAAATGATGAAACTGAGGGATAGGGGAGAGAAGAGATGCCTTCTGCTCATCTCCACCTTAGTCTCTCTGGGGAAGAAAATAAAGGAGAGGAGAGGGGTATTTCTGTTCTTTTTCCTTCCCATGGTTAACCATGATCCTCCCACTTCTTGTTTTCAAGGTCTTTATGATCATTAATAAATTGTTTTGGAAATTCTTTTACTACCTGCATTCCTCCTCTTTGGCCACATCTTAACATGAATGATTTTATTATTCTGGCCTTGGCAGGGACAGAGAGGATTTCTGGGTGATATGTTTATTGTTGTAACTGACACAAGGCAAGGATAATTTAGAACAGGTCAAAGGGCTAGTTTTTGTTTTGCAAAGGAGGAGAGCATATGGGGGAGGGGGGCATGATGGGGAGGAGAGAGGGAATGTGGAGCTCCACTGGGGGCTCATAGCTTAAGGATGGGGCAGGACTACTGCTCCAGAGAAAAAGTTTGTCCTCATTCTCCTGAGCTTGTGGGTAACAAACAAAAAGCATCCTTCAACATCCAGCCCTCCAAGTATTCAAATATTTCCAGGACAATATCTGAAGCCACTCTGTACTCTACATTCCATGAGGCACTCTTTATATCTGGGTATAAAGAGAAGTGAAGACTAGCATCTTAAAACCAAATGTGATATTCACAAGCTATTTCTCCATACTGCTCTTATCCTTTCCTACCAACTACTTGTCTGTTATACACAAGCCTAGTTCTTTTCATGAGTATCAACCATAGATTCTTCAAACAAAAAGCAACATTCGAGAATGTTCCACTTCTCTCTCTTGTTGAGGTCTTTAGATTCTTAGAAACAAAAGATGCGGTTTTCTTGGTAAAATGAAGCCCAAACCTTAAAGTTTATGTTGTTTAGTAAGTCATAGGTTGAAAAGCAGGTTGCATAGATTACTTTTTTTTTTTTTTAATGAATCAGGACCCAGAAACCCAGTGCTTAAATCAAATCATTTAATGTAACTACTCAGCATAAAGGACTTCCCTGGTGGCTCAGAGGTTAAAGCATCTGCCTCCAATGCAGGAGACCCAGCTTCGATCCCTGGGTCGGGAAGTCCCCTGGAGAAGGAAATGGCCACCCACTCCAGTATTCTTGCTTGGAGAATCTCATGGACTGAGGAGCCTGGTGGGCTGCAGTCCATGGGGTCACAAAGAGTCGGACACGACTGAGTGACTTTACTTACTTACTTACTCACTCAGCATAAAGGTGGCCTGCTTCAAGAATCAGATAGGACTCTTGACTCCCTCCCATTCTCAAACTGCCTCTGTCCACCAGTTCCCACTAAGTCCAAGGATCACTTGGCTTTGACCTTGCCTGGTGGGTCTTTTCCACCCCATCACCCAGACATGGACTTCTTCCTCTGGATATACAAGATAAGCAGCATTTGGTGCATGCCTCCAACCCATGTTCTCAACAGAGGATGTTTCCAGGCCTATCTTGGAGGAAACCCGGAGGCAGAAGGAATGGTGTTCTGCTTAGTCTGGGCCATCTGGGGCCTTTATCAGAAAAGCACAAAATTGCAAGGCAAAGGCGGGGGCAGCATGCAATAGGAAGAACATTTACCAGATCTTGAAAACCTATAATGTGTGGGCATCATACTAGGACTATTTCATCTCCACTGCACAGCAGTGCTGCCCCTTAGGGATGAGGATCATCGGAGGCAGAGAAGGCATCCAGCTCTCAGGCCTCATCTGGGGACTAAGCTATATAGCCTGCAACACTGCCCAAGTGACTCCAAGCTGTTGGTACTCCTCTGGGTCATCAGTCACAGGTCAGATGTCACTCAATGAGTTGTCAACAGCCCGATTCTGTGAGAGCCTTGCAACGCAATGTGTAGAACAATCCTCAGATTGACCACATGTCCCCACCCCCTCAATACAGATAACCCTGCGGCCCAGATACGTTGAGCCATGGGCTCAGTCTCTATACAGAGCTGGACCTCAAGAATCAGAGTTTCTAAGTCAAGAGTAATTTAAAAGGAAATATTCTTTGTTTATATTCTTGACGTATGTTCAAGGGGACTTCAATTCAAAATCTATAGCATAAATTCAAAAACGCTCAAGTTCTCTTTCACCATACCAACATCACTACCACCACCCAAGCTGAACTGGAGCTTAAGTGCAAAAGCCCCAAACTCCTTTTTCTGCAGCAGCCCTCACCCCTTTCAAGTTATTATTTCCCTTTAATACTTTAAGCCTTTCCATGTAGGTCAATTTGCAATTCCTGCCCCATGGCCCCACTCCTGCCCCAGTCCCAAGCAAGAATCCTGGCTCACTAAAAGAGGGATGGGGAAAAGTAAACTGGCTAATAAATGCAGGATTTTCTTTCAGAGATTCTCTGAGTAAATTAACATTAAGGCATTAATAGCGTGTATTGATAGTGCACATTAATGTAATATGGAGCATGAGGTTAATGCACGTTGCTCATCAGTGCTGCGCCCTCATATTTTCACACCACGCCCGCACCTCGATGTGGTCAGGCCTTCCATCGGCGTGCTCGCTCTCTGGTAATCCATCTTGGGCTTGAAGGACTCTCTGGGCAGGTAAGAGTGATAGACAGGGTAGTTCTCGGTATATTCGGAGAGAAGACATGGTTTCTCTGTTTTATCATAAATCTTGGTAGGGAGGTGTGGACAATGATGCCGCCTAGTTAAAAAAGAAAAGTGGAACATGAGGTTGGTTACCTTCTTGCGAAGAATACATTCAGCTGCTACCCACTCAAAATGTGACCCAGAGTATGGAGTCATGGCAGCCAACACTGAAAGCAGGACTTTAACCCTTCCTTTTCTCCACTGAAATATACGGAGTGGCCAGAATTTTTTAAATGATCTGTAACTGCAATTGGTTAATTGTCAAAATTCCTTGGATCATAAAGTTGCAAAAGCATAGCTGATTACCAGCCCTCACATGCGCCATGCTTCTCATTTAAATACGGAAACACTTCCAAACTGTAAGGAAATCGTTGTGGCCCCCAAGGCATCTGAGTGCCAACCCAGTCCCTCCCAAGACCCCACTGCACCTCCCAGTCGCCCAGCAATTAAGGGCTTAATATCTGACCTAATGGATATTAAGGAGCTCCAAGGCTATGCTCAAGGGCCAGTTACTATCTTTCCTCATTGGTTCCTGGGTCAATTGAGAATATCACCCTCACACACAAGTGGCATCACACAGAGCAGAACCACCTCAGTTCTGAGTATACACCACTGACTACGTGAAAACATTTTTGCATTCAAAGTCTGGTTCCTTTATTCTTTCAGGTCTCATTTCAATTGTTGCCTCCTTAGACTTCCGCTGATCATCTTAACCTAAAAGACACCCCACCAGCCCCTCCCATCACTCACAGAGTTTCTCTCCTCACATGTATGACTTTCCCATCACCTACTATTATCTGTAACTCGCGCTTTTGTTGATGAGTTTGTTATCAAGCTCAGCACCATTTTCTGTCTTGTTCACTGCTACATCTCTAGTACCTCTCATATCCTGCCTGCCATATAGCAGGCACTCATAAAACATTTATTAAGCAAATACTGGGGCTTCCATGGTGGCTCAGCGGTAAAGAATCGCCTGCCAATGCAGGAGACATGGGTTCGATCCCTGGTCCGGGAAGATCCCATATGCTGTGGAGCAACTAAGCCCATGCACCACAACAATCGGGCCTACGCTCTAGAGCCTAGGAGCAGCAACAGGAGAAGCCACTGCAATGCAAAGCCCACACGCCACAACGAGAGAAAAGCACACACAGCAAGGAAGACCCAGCACAGCCAGAAATAATAAATAAATTTTAAAAATTTAAACACAAATATTGAACATATGAATGAATTATTAAATAAACGTTATGGCTCATTATCCAGGTTGATGACTAATAGATAATAACTTGAATTTACAGTGTATAGTGAGTTTTTCCATTTATTGTTATTTCCATTTATAGTTTATAGTGAGTTATTCTATTACCATAAGCACAGTAAGAAACATATTATTCTACTTACAAGTGGAATAAAGGGCAGCTATTTGAGCTGTCAAAGCTAAATAGTATATCAATTATTTGTAAACCCACACACAGTCCTTACAAACCAGCTGGGTATCTCTATCATCGGACACCAGCACATCAACAAAGCTCCATATAGTGATCTCCAACTTAGAGATCAGAAATGATATCCAGAATGTATATCCAGAAATGACATCAAATTTTTTTAATAACTTTTTTATACTAAACTAATTCTAAGATCATGGCATCTGGTCCCATCATTTCATGGCAAATAGATGGGGAAACAGTGGAAACAGTGACAGACTATTTTGGGGGCTCCAAAATTACTGCAGATGGTGACTGCAGCCATGAAATTAAAAGACGCTTACTTCTTGGAAGAAAAGTTATGACCAACCTAGACAGCATATTCAAAAGCAGAAACGAACTCTGCCCATGGCAAAGGTCATGAGGAAGGAGGCTTGGCATATGCAAAGGCATGATCAAGTCTCAGGAAACCCCCTGTTCCCGAGCATCTACCCCCAAAACCAAGAGTCTGTTTTATGCTCTCACCTACACCTCTGACTTTACGGGGGGCTCTCCTCCATAACCATTTCTCTCGGAGAAGGAGTTAACTTGCAGCTCCAGTTAATAAAAATTTCTGGGCGTGACAAGAATGTTTCAGCTTACGAACTCCTCTGAAGGTTATCTAGCCTGCCTGTATAGGTTCGTCCGGCCACATGTGATTGTTTACAGCCTCCCAACAGCGAGAGGCACGAGATGTTTTAGACTTACTAAAGGCAGATTCTTTTGGGAAGTTAGAATTTATTAGTATAGTGGGTTGATTAGGAATTGTATTGGTGAAGGGTTTTTCATTTGTTATGCCAATAATTGCTACTAATTCCCTGCCCTTGGGTATGATAAGGGTGTCTCAGGTCTAACCTCTCTGCTGGCAAACTAGTTTGTGTGATAGGATTATCCATACTCCTGCCACTATGCACATGATTGTTTACTACCTTTCAACCATAAACAGCACAGAGAGTTTGGGGTATTTTGAAGGTCTTAATTAGCATAGGGCTTTTCTCATTGTGGAGTCAATGATTGCAGGCCTCCATGTCCTTAGGCAACTGGGAATATATGAATCAATATATTTGGAATATAGAAAAAGAAATATAGTAGTTTTGATGTTAGCAATACTAGACTTTGAGTTAATGAATTTTCTCCTTTGTTATAGATCACTGTACTTTGTTATAAATCACTGTGTCTTTGCTATGTAAAAATGTAACTTTATCACTATCTTAAGACTAAATAGATTTTAAGGGGAACATTGGTGAAAGGATTTCACTTGTCGGGCTGATGTTTTGCGGTTAAATCTCCATATTCCCTGCCCTTATAATGAATATAACTAGCATATAAGAGAAATAAGTATTAACCTTTAAGATTAATCATGTTAACCTTGGGTTAAATAAATTCCTTTCTTGATTGTAACTCACTACACCCTCACCCTATAGGAATGTAACTTTATTTGGAGGGTGGTGCCTGGTTTAAGAAAAAACACCCTTGGAAAAAAATAAAGTTTTTTGGTTATCAGAAAGAAAGGGTCATAAAATGTCAGCAGGCCTCATGGCCAGAAGATGATGTAAAACCCCTAAGACCTTTTTTTATGTAAAGCACCTGATTTTGATAAAGGTCAGGACTGTTGACCCCCACGTGACTCTGTATTCATCCCTATGTGTAAAAAAGGTATATAAGCAAACCTGAAAATAAAGAAAATGGGATCAGTTTCTGGAAAAGCTGATTCCCCCCGTGTCATTCTTTCTTTCCTCTTCTGGCTGAATTTCCATCTGGGGAGTGGGTACTCACCAAGCCTACTAATTATGCCTGGGCTTCTAAGATCGGACCAGGGAGGCTTCAGTGCCTCCTCTCCTTCGGGAGAACGGAAAGACGCCTGTGGCCTATGTAGGTTGTGATTGGTATTCCACATAAACCAAGTTATTCAGCCTTCTTTTCTCCATCTAAATATTCCTACTATACTATTATTTCCTAATCTAATCTTATATTTCTCAGTAAGTGTTTTTCTCGTCGACTCCGTCTCCACCTTCGAATCACCCTGGATCTACCAGGGCTGGACCTGGGCAAACAAAGGTCTGTCTAGTCAACACAATGGTTTTTCCAGTAGTCATGTATCAATCTGAGAGCTGGACATAAAGAAAGCTGAGTGCCGAAGAATTGATGCTTTTGAACTGTGGTGTTGATGAAGAATCTTGAGAGTCCCTTGCACTGCAAGGAGATCCAACCAGTCCATCCTAAAGGAAATCAGTCCTGGGTGTTCATTGGAAGGACTGATGTTGAAACTGAAACTCCAATTCTTTGGCCATCTGATGCGAAGAGCTGACTCATTTGAAAAGACCTTGATGTTGGGAAAGATTGAAGGCAGGAGAAGGGAACGACAGAGGATGAGACGGTTGGATGGCATCACTATCACAATGGACATGAGTTGAGTAAACTCCGGGAATTGATGATGGACAGGGAAGTCTGGCATGCTGCAGTCCATGGGGTGGCAAAGAGTCAGACACAACTGAACGCCTGAACTGAATTCTAATTACAGAAACTAAAATATACAGTACTCTGGGGCATCACATCAGAGAAAAAAGAAACAGACATACAGAGAACTCATCACTGCTCCAACCAAGAGCTGGTTTCCAGGCAACGGTTACCATGCTGCTCCTGTTGTTAATAAGTTCAACCCTCTACATAAACATTGCTGCCATCGCTATAGCTACTGTGTGCCTCTCTTCAACTTCCAAGGGAAATGATCAATACCTGTATTGTTTATACGGCTAGAACTGAATATGGACAAGAATCCCTAGAAATATCCCTATTTTCATTTCACATGTAGATTTGTCTATCAGATTAGGATTCCCTCAAACCTCAAATCAAAAGCCAAGAAGTGCTGGTTACTCAAAAATACTTCTGCAGATATGTTATTTACCCACACTCTGAGGGAAAAAAATCAAGATATTACTAAGGGTAACTTAAGAGGGTACAAACTTACCATATTTACTTTTCACTTCTGTTATAAAAGTACTACTGGTTCTAAAAGATGCTAGTTCCTGGAAGAAAGACTATGACCAATCTAGACAGCATATTAAAATGCAGAAACAATACTTTGCTGACAAAGGTCTGTATAGTCAAAGCTATAGCTTTTCCAGTAGTCATGTATGGAGTGAGAGTTGGACTGTGAAGAAAGCTGAATGCCAAAGAATTGACGCTTTTGAACTGCGGTGTTAGAGAAGACTCTTGAGAGTCCCTTGAACTGCAAGGAGATCAAACCAGTCCATCCTAAAGAAAATTAGTCCTGAATATTCATTGGAAGGACTCATGCTGAAGCTGAAACTCCAATACTTTGGCCACCTGATGTGAAGAACTGACTCATTGGAAGAGACTCTGATGCTGAGAAAGATTGAAGGCAGGAGGAGAAGGGGATGACAGAGGATGAGATGGTTGGATGGCATCACCGACTTGATGGATAGGAGTTTGAGTAAGCTCTGGGAGCTGGTGATGGACAGGAAAGTCTGGGGTGCTCCTGTCCATGGAGTCACAAAGAGTCAGACACGACTGAGTGACTGAACTGACCTGATAGTATGAATATCTGAATTTCAGTGTTAAATACATTCAAAAGTTTCTCTTTTTTAATTAATTAATTTATTTGGCTGCACTGGGTCCTTGTTGCTTTGTACTGGCTTTTTCTAGTTGCGGAGAGCAGGGCTATTCTTCACTGTAGTTTGAGGGCTTCTCATTGCTGTGGCTACTCTTCTTGTGGAGCACAAGCGTTAGGCATGCAGGCATCAGTAGTTGCAACTCACAGACTCAGTAGTTGTGGCACATGGGCTTAGCCACTCTGCAGCACGTGGAATCTTCCCGAAATTAGGGTTCAAACTTGTGTCTACTGCATTGGCAGGCAGATTCTTAGCCAGTGCACCACCTGGGAAGTCCCAAAAGTTTCCTCCTTTAAAAATGTACATTACTGGTATTTAACGTATGAAGATGCACATTTATATTTTATATATATTTAACAGGGCTTCCCTGATAGCTCAGATGGTAAAGAATCTGCAAGTATCTCCTAAGTATAGGCACAGAAATGAGTGCTCTATTTAGTTTTGTTTACTATGAAATACATTTCCCACAGTATATGTTAGATATTGTTAGCATTGCTAGGCTCAGAATCAGTCCAATTATCTGAAATTTAATTTGAGCCAATTAGTACCCTATCATTTTGGGATTCCTACAAACCTCAAATCTCAAGCCAAGAAGTGTTGGCTACCCAAAAATATCTTTGCAGATATATTTTATTCACCCACACTTTGGAGAGAAAAATCAAGATTTTATTAAGGGTTACTTTATTGCAAGAGCCTGAATCTAAGTTAACTCCAGACTTAAAAGGATTTTCCCTCTCTAGTGCTCTTGCTTTTTAAACCAGTAAAACTTTGCTTTTATATAACCTCCTTTCCATATTGTTACTTTTTCAAATTGTAACATGTTGTAAAGGTTCATTACTACAGAAAAATTAATTTAATGGCAAAAAATACATTATAACTGGCATCATGAGAGAGGATTTTCATATAGCAATACACTTGCCTCCAGGCATTGATGTTCCATTAAATGGACTTTATATATATATTTACAGGGAAGATTTTGTTTATTTGAGATGTTGCTAACTAGGACTTCCCTGGTAGCTTAGATGATATAAAGCGTCTGCCTACAATTCAGGAGACCAGGGTTCAATTCCTGGGTTGGGTAGATCCTTTGGAGAAGGAAATGGCAACCCACTCCAGTACACTTGCCTGGAAAGTCCCATGGACAGAGGAGCCTGGTAGGCTACAGTCCATGGGGTTGCAAAGAGTCAGACACAACTGAGCAACTTCACTTACACTTTCTTTAGTTAACTAATACCTTCTTTCACTCTGAAATATCAAAGACTCTCAGAAACTCAATGTTTCATCATCCAAGTGTGCTCATGGAGTGACCTTCTTTCCTCATCTGTACCCACCCAAACTGAAAGTCCCTCTCAAGACCCCAAGGACTGTGTCTTCACCTTATTGGTCTTTATCAGGAGTTCCTCAGGGATAAAAACCAAGTCTTACACACGTGTGTTCTGGAAACTAGCTAGCCTGATATTTCAGATATTTTAGTGCTGCATGGACAATGTATAGGAGGATAAACTACTGGAGAAAGGCATGGACAAAGACATGACTGATTTGCGTTAATAAATTAGTAGAGCCAAAGGGAAAGGCAGAGCAGATTCTGTTTTTATGGACCTAGTGTCTAAATACAGAGTGTGGGATCACTATGCATGGTTTATTTGAAAGTGGTCTTAACAACCATGAACCAAAGAAACACAGCTCTTCATTCTAGCTCTCTGATACCTGTACCAGTTACCTCAGTCACCCAGCTCAGGAGCACATTCAAACAAGCCTAGATGGGCCAGTAGACCAAGAGAGAGAGAGAGAAAGGTCTCCTTAATCTATCAGAACTCTGAAGTTTTTCCACTCCAAGAATTACTAAAGGACCAGCAATAAAAAGAAATAATCCTAACATTTTCTGCATTGGTAAAGGGAGAATGGAGACCTTTCAGCAGAACCCAGAAAAAAGTTGTTAACAAAAGTTGATTCCAAATTAGAATTATAGAATTTTTAAATTTTTAAATGGAAAACATCTGATCCAACATCCCCGCTATGTAGATGAAAAATCTGAAGCTCAGAGAACCATGCATGTAACCTAGCCACAGAGCGAACCTAGGCAACATATTAAAAAAGCAGAGACATTACTTTCCCAACAAAGGTCCATCTAGTCAAAGCTATGGTTTTTCCCACAGTCATGTATGGATGTGAGGGTTGGATTATAAAGAAAGCTGAGCACCAAAGAATTGATGCTTTTGAACTGTGGTGTTGGAGAAGACTCTTGAGAATCCCTTAGACTGCAAGGAGATCCAACCAATCTATCCAAAAGGAAATCAGTCCTTTGAATATTCATTGGAAGGACTGATGTTGAAGCTGAAACTCCAATACTTTGGCCACCTGATGCAAATAAGTGACTCACCAGAAAAGATCCTGATGCTCGGAAAAAATGAAGGTGGGAAGAGACGGGGATGACAGAGGATGAGATGGTTGGATGGCATCACTGACTCGATGGACATGATTTTGAGCAAGCTCCGGGAGTTGGTGACGGACAGGGAAGCCTGGCGTGCTGCAGTCCATGGGGTCACAAAGAGTTGGACATGACTGAGTGACTGACGGAACTTTCTTATTACATTCTCAAAATCTAATGTGTGTCTCACATTGACAGCACACATCAGGACCACCACATTTCCAGGGCTCAAGCCACATGTGGTGGTGGCTTCTCTGCTGGGAAGGCCAGGTCTAGAATCTGAAGGTACAGACAAAAGAACTGCAAGCACTTGGGGGCTGGAAGCTCTCCTGACAAATGCTTAGAAATACTTTTGCTGACAAATAGGGTATTTGCCTCTTAGACTCTCTGGCCTGCCTTCATGTAACAGAATCAAGGCATATAATAAAAGACATGAAAAATTAATAGGCAGATTTTTTTCATTATCTCCTCACTCCACAGCACTATCTGCAGTTTTAGGCACCCTAAGCTAACCTCTTTCCTGCCACCTCCACTTTTTCAAAATGTTCCCCTTCCTTCAAGGCCAATCATGAATGCTCTACCACCATCATCACCACCACTGCCGTCACCACAGGGAGCTACTGATGATCCCGCTGCACTCTGCTGCTGGCCATCACTTTCTATCTCTGTGCCTGGCGTTGTGTCCCCACCTCTTTGAGGACTCCATTACTGTCTGCTCTGCCTTCCATGTTTCTCTACTTAAAAATTTTGATGTTAAGAATTTTCATGGTTGCAAACAAAGCTGTTCATCAGGGGAAAAGTATGGTAATTCTTCCTGCCACCAAGAGGCAGCATGATATTCAAAGTGGATAACCAGCAAGAACCTACTGTGTGGCACAGGGGACGCTACTCAATGTTGTGTCACAGCCTGGATGGGAGGGGGCTTGGGGGGGAGAACGGACACATGTATATGCATGGCTGAGTCCCTTTGTTGTCCACCTAAAACTATCACAATATTGTTAATCGGCTATACCTCAATACAAAATAAAAAGTTTCAAGTTTGAAGAAAGAGGCAGCATGAATAGTAGCTGCTATAACTTTAGACTTTTCAAACAAATGGACTTCTAATAGTTCTTTAGAACCCAATCTGTTTGTAAGCAGGACAGCACTGGGTGGGTACCAGTGACTATCTGGCCTCTACCGTGGTCTTTTAGAATCTCTCGCTAAACCCTGTGGGCAGTGAGGAGGACTCTCTACTCCAAGGTGCAGACAGCATGGCAGAAAGGGACTTTGGAAGAAGGAAGATTGTTTTCCAGTCCTAGCTCTGTCACTGACTGCTTGTATAATGTTGAGAAAATTACTTAACTCTTCTGAACTTTGATTTCCCCTCCTATGGTGTGAGGCTAACAACTTCTACTTAGTGTGACTGTGTGGATTAAAGCAGATACCTGGAAGGAAAATGTCTAGTCCAGCCTAAGGCAAGCACTTTGTGATTAATAGGCTATGTTAACTGAGCAATTACTACACATCACATGGGCTAAGAGTTCTACATCTCATCCTGTCTAACCCTCACAGCGGTGCCATAGTGGAAGCTCTCTTATTTTTCCCCATTTTACAAACATGAAAATTGAGGTTTATCTCACTCAAGGTCACATAGCCAGAAGGTTACAAAGTCAGGATTAGAACCTTAAGCCTTTTGCCTGAGTCCAAAGCCTGCGCTCTTCACCACAGCCATATCTGTGTGGCTTAGTGGGATGCCAGCCTGTACCAAACACCTCTGCTTCCTGGCTGCTCTGCCCTTCCTTGTTGTTTTAGCTACACTCAGCCTTCCAAGAAAGAATGCACTCCCCTTTCCTGAGGATCCCAAAACCTTTCAAATACAAACCAAGAACAGATGCAATTCCAAGTGCTTTTTAAGACTCCGATCTCTCCAGAGAACTTTTTTTTTTTTTTTACTGTCTAGAAAACAGTCTCATTACATAAAATAATAATAACAACCAGGAAAACAAAGAACACTGGGTCTAGAAGAACGCTTGAGATCAGCCAACCCCTTTGGCTTCATCAGTCAGATGTGGCCACTGAGACCAAGACATACCAAGCTTCTGCCCAAGGTCACACAGCCGGTCAGCAGCAATATCCGCTCCAGGTCACATATCACCTCCCATATCACTGACTTCCATTTACAACCTGATTCAAAACTCAAAGTGCAGCTCTCAGAGGATTTGCAGCACATTTTCCCCTTTGCCCAGTGGTTGGGAGCCTGTGACCTGTCACAGCTGTTGTGCAAGGGAGGAAATGCTTCAAGCAGAAAATGCACTCTTGTTCTAAGAGAGGCGAAGGTGCCAACCATCACCAAATCTCAAGGCAAAAAGTCCTCATTCTATACCGATGGTTTAGAATGATTCCAAGGTAGAGCAAACTCCAGGAGATGGTGAAGGACAGGGAAGCCTGGCGTGCTGCAGTCCATAGGGTGACAAACAACAACAGCTGTTAGCAACTGAACAACAACAAGGTATCTAGAGTTAACAAGAACTCTGAGACCCCAGAGGCAGGGCCCTCTCAGAGGAGGACCTACATCTTTGAATGGTCTTCTCCTGGACAGCTCACAAAGCCAACCCAGTTAGCCTCCAGGCACGGACAAAGCCAGTGCTTTTACCAAAGTACATCTGTATCTACGTGCAGTGCTTTATAAACTTTTAAAATATTTTCTAAAATTTGTTCTCTCAGTTCAGTTCAGTCGCTCAGTCGTGTCCAACTCTTTGCGACCCCACGAAACGCTGCATGCCAGGCCTCCCTGTCCATCACCAACTCCCAGAGTTAATACCCAGAGGCAAAGGGAGAAATGAAAATGCTTTCATGAACTGAAAAATAAGACCACTGTTGAAGATACATATATTTCATACCAATCTTAAGATGACTCACATTTCCTCTTCTACATAGATCTTTAGAGAAACATAGTGGTGGGAGAAACCTGAATTACTCACACCTTTATCTTGCCTGTGGTGTTAGGGAATTGAACAGTGATTATCAAGTAAACCTTTGGTAATGACTAATACCAAGGGAAAATTTCATGCAAAGATGGGCTCGATAAAGGACAGAAATGGTATGGACCTAAGAGCTGCTGCTGCTAAGTCGCTTCAATCGTGTCCAACTCTGTGCAACCCCATAGATGGCAGACCACCGGGCTCTCCCATCCCTGGGATTCTCCAAGCAAGAACACTGGAATGGGTTGCATTTCCTTCTCCATGGACCTAACAGAAGCAGAAGATATTAAGAAGAGGTGGCAAGAATACACAGAACAACTATACAAAAAAGATCTTCATGACCCTTGATGGTATGATCACTCACCTAGAGCCAGACATCCTGGAACATGAAGTCAAGTGGGCCTTAGGAAGTATCACTATGAACAAAGATAGTGGAGGTGATGGAATTCCACTTGAGCCATTTCAAATCCTGGAAGATGATGCTGTGAAAGTGCTGCACTCAAGATGCCAGCGAATTTGGAAAACTCAGTAGTGGCCACAGAACTGAAAAAGGTCAGTTTTCATTGCAATCCCAAAGAAAGGCAATGCCAAAGAATGTTCAAACTATGGCACAATTGCACTAATCTCTCTTCACTTTACTAGTAAAGCTCAAATTTCTCCAAGCCAGGCTTCAGCAGTACATGAACTGTGAACTTCCAGATGTTCAAGATGGTTTTAGAAAAGGCAGAGGAACCAGAGATCAAATTGCCAACATCCACTGGATCATCAAAAGAGCAAGAGAAACATCTATTTCTGCTTTCTTGACTATGTCAAAACCTTTGACTGTGTGGATCACAAGAAACTGTGGAAAATTCTGAAAGAGATGGGAATATCAGACCACCTGACCTGCCTCTTGAGAAATCTGTATGCAGGTCAGGAAGCAACAGTTAGAACTGGACCTGGAACAACAGACTGGTTCCAAATAGGAAAAGGAGTACATCAAGGCTGTATATTGTCAACCTGCTTATTTAACTTATATACGGAGTACATCATGAGAAATGCTGGGCTGGAAGAAGTGCAAGCTGGAATCAAGATTGCCGGGAGAAATATCAATAACCTCAGATATGCAGATGACACCACCCTTATGGCAGAAAGTGAAGAACTAAGAGCCTCTTGATGAAAGTGAAAGAGGAGAGTGAAGAAGTTGGTTTAAAGTTCAACGTTCAGAAAACTAAGATCACAGCATCTGGTTCCATCACTTTATGGCAAATAGATGGGGAAACAATGGAAAAGTGGCAGACTTTATTTTGGGGGGCTCCAAAATCACTGCAGATGGTGACTACAGCCATGAAATTAAAAGATACTTACTCCTTAGAAGAAAATTTATGACCAACCTAGACAGCATATTAAAAAGCAGACACATTACTTTGCCAACAAAGGTCCATCTAGTCAAAGATATGGTTTTTCCAGTAGTCATGTATGGATGTGAGAGTTGTATTATAAAGAAAGCTGAGCAACAAAGGATTGACGCTTTTGAACTGTGGTTCTGGAGAAGGCCCTTGAGAGTCCCTTGGACTGCAAGGAGTTCTAACCAGTCCATTTCCAAAAGGAAATCAGTCCTGAATATTCATTGGAAGGACCGATGTTGAAGCTAAAACTCCAATACTTTGGCCACCTGATGTGAAGAACTGACTCATTTGAAGAGTCTGATGCTGGGAAAGATTGAAGGCAGGAGGAGAAGGGGATGACCGAGGATGAGATGACTGCAGGACATCACTGACTCAATGGACATGAGTGATGGACAGGGAGGCCTGGCGTGCTGCAGTCCATGGGGTTGCAAAGGGTTGGACACGACTGAACGACTGAACTGAATCCTTCAGGGGACCAGATTCTTGGTAAGAGAAAGCAGGGCCTTCTGGTACAAATACAATAAATAGATACAACTGCTGTATCAACTGGCAGTGGCTACCTGGGAGCCACACTAAAAAACTATACATCTCAACCGATTGAGTGAGAATGACCATCTTGACAGCCAGCCATGTCTGTCAAGGTTGCTGGGTTAGGGAAATGGGGGTAGGGGATAAATGTACGAATGAACCTATCAACGAAAAGGAAGGAAAGAGAGGGAAAGAATTCTGGTGGAAATGTCCAGCAACTGTTGAAAATGGTGACATACAGGAATCAAACTTTGGAAGACATCTAGAAACAACAAAGCCATACCAATCTGAAAGAAGTTGCCAAGACGAGAAAAGAGGACTAAAAGCAAAGCCAACATTTTGAAGAACACCAAATTTAGGGTGTAAAATAAAGCTCGGAGGAAAAAACTGACAAAAAGAGGACAATTCAGGGACAGGTCAAATAAAGGATTTTTAATGTTTAGCAGTTAAATACCACAGAAAAATCTCGTATGGTGACTAGTAGAGCAGCTGGGCAACAACCCAGGAATGGCTGCTGCTGGCGAAGTAGAGGAGGACAGAGAGGCCATATTGAAAAATCTAGTGACAAAACCAACAAAAAAGTCCATTAGGAGCTCTAAAAATTACTCAAGACAGACACAGGAATTGTAAGCTGTGGTTATCATCACGGGGTACTGAGTAACAGAAGTGAAAGCAGGTCTTCTCTGCGGGTAGAGGAACAGAGTATCAGTCAGGGATTCTTTGATGAGCAAAAACAATTGAAGGAGCCAGAGCCTGGGTATATAATGAAGGAGATATGATTAAGTTGGGGGGCGGGGCGGCATGGCAAGGAGAGATATGATTACGGCAGATATGATTAAGGTTGGGGAGGGCGCCCAGTGGGGAGATGGGTGGGGTTCAAAGCAAGGGACCGTTTGAAAGGAGAGATGTGAATCTGAGCTGCACCAGTCTGGAGGCCTTGATGCAAGGCACAAAGGCATGGAGACAAAGCAAACAGAGGAGGCGGAAGGCTCAAAGCATCGCTAGGGCAGCCTAGGGAGGGTGCCGGAGCAGCAACCAGAAAGAAGGCAGACTTGATTCCAAGGATTAGCGATGCCAAGGGAGAAGGGCCCAACCAGGACATGGAGAAGCGAGGCTCAGAAGCTCTGGGGGAAGATACTCTGCTTCAGCAGAGTGGGAGGCAGAGGGTTTGTGGGGTGGCAGGCACCAACGAGAGGAGCTCTGCTGGGATGTGCAGCCACCAGGCTGAGTGGGCAGGAAGGCAGTCAGCGAGAACCTGTGGTCCATGAGGAAATCAAGAGCCTGGAGAGAGAGGCAGAGAATACGTTTGGAGCCATGGAGGGGATCCCAGAGGCTCTCCTTGCCCATTCCTCCTTGGCAGACAAAAGAAAGAAGAGTTTCTTTTGTGGAAAAGAAAAGTAGGTGAACTGGGGAAATCTCTTCAATAAGGTGCAGTTGGAACCTAGAGCCTGTTTACAGAGTGAAGTAAGTCAGAAAGAGAAAAACAAGTATTGTATATTAATGCATATATATGGGATCTAGGAAAATGGTACTCATGAACCTATCTACAAGGCAGAAATAAAGACTCAGACACAGAGAACAGACTTGAGACACAGCAGGGGCAGGAGAGGGTGGGACAAATTGAGAGTAGCACTGAAATATATACATTACCATAAATAAAATAGAGCGCTAATGGGAATTTGCTGTGTAACACCGGGAGCTCTAACCCAGTGCTCTGTGACAACCTAGAGGGGTGGCAGGTGGAAGGGAGGTTCGAGAGACAGAACTTATGCATACCTATGGCTGATTCTTATTGTTGTATGGCAGAAACCAGCTCAACACTGTAAAACAATTATCCTCCAATTAAAAATAATTTTTTTAATAAAATTAAATATTCAAAAAAAAAAGAGGAGGAGGAGGTACAATTGGTTAAGGGATCCACAAGAGATGTAGGGCGGTCACTGCAGCAATGTCCCCAAGTGAGTCTTGAAGAAACATGCAGAAATAAGCATGCCAGTCACCAAGGCACCTTCTCTTTCCATTTCTTTAACAAACAACCTTCCAGGGGAAGGCAGATGCCACCTGAGCTGTTCTAACTTGGCACATCTCCTCCCCATCAGCTCTGGCAACACTGCCAAGACCCTACTCCCACCTAACCCCCTTCACATCCTTCAGATTTCAGCTCAAAATTCTCTCCTGCCAGGAGGACATTCCAGATCCCTGATCAGATCATGTTCACTCTGCTCCTCCCCCATTCACGCATCACAAGCTGGCAGCATCCTGCTCAGTTCGACACTGCAAAAGGTGAGTCTTGGCTATCACTGCCTCAGTGCCCAGCATATTGTGGGCACTCAAGAAGAACAGGCACAAGTACTCTATGTGGCTAAGCTGTGTCTGTTGTGGTCTGACCCAGCAGAGCACTTACAAACTGTTAAAAAAAAACACACACAGCAGCTTAGACTCATATTTTAGCAGTTTAGCCATGTTCCATGCCACTTCCTAGGTGAACAAAGCCTAGAAATTGATTTTAAAACACAAATTCTTGAACCCAATCTCAAGTCACATATATACATAATTTAAGATGGATCACAACAAACCTTAATGCGAAAGCTAGAATTATAAAGTTCTTAGAGGAAAACACAAATACCTTTTGAAGAGTAGAAGGCAGATTTCTGAGTTAACAGGAAATAATGACCATAAAGGAAGGAAGTGGTTGAGTTATTTAAAGTCAAAAGTTTCTGCTCATCAAAAGATACAACTATGAAAATAGGCAAGCCACACATTTGTAAATAATACTTGCAAAACAGATACCTAGCAAAGGACTGGTAGCCAGGGTATATAAAGATAGATAATCCAGTAACTCAAAGAAAGTCACAAAAATAACAGCCAAGAATCTGAACAGATACAAACGGTCAATAAACATATACAAATACACTTAACATCATGGAGGAGGGCATGGCAACCCACTCCAGTATTCTTGCCTGGAGGATCCCATGGACAGAGGAGCCCAGCGAGCTACAGTGCAAAGGGCTGCAAAGAGTCAGATATGACTGAAGCGATTTAGCATTTCAAGAGATACCACCCTACACACACCAGAACAGCTGAAATTTAAAAGACTAACAAAACCTACTGTTGGTTGTTGGAATAACTAGCACTGTCATTCACTGTTGGTAAGACTGTAAAAAAGTCCAAACCAATTTGACAGAAGCTATGGCAGTTTCTACATGCTGATCTAACCTACTAGTCCAGCAATTTCATTCCTAGGAATTTATCCAAAGAAATAAAAGCCATTCATTCACCAAAAAAAAAAAAAAAACAGTTGGATAAGAATCTTCACAGGAGCTAATTCATATAAACAAAAAAGTAGAAACAGCACAGGTGTCCTTCTTGCCTGGAGGATCCCATGGACAGAGGAGCCCAGCGAGCTACAGTGCAAAGGGCTGCAAAGAGTCAGATATGACTGAAGCGATTTAGCATTTCAAGAGATACCACCCTACACACACCAGAACAGCTGAAATTTAAAAGACTAACAAAACCTACTGTTGGTTGTTGGAATAACTAGCACTGTCATTCACTGTTGGTAAGACTGTAAAAAAGTCCAAACCAATTTGACAGAAGCTATGGCAGTTTCTACATGCTGATCTAACCTACTAGTCCAGCAATTTCATTCCTAGGAATTTATCCAAAGAAATAAAAGCCATTCATTCACCAAAAAAAAAAAAAAAACAGTTGGATAAGAATCTTCACAGGAGCTAATTCATATAAACAAAAAAGTAGAAACAGCACAGGTGTCCATCAATGAGAGAATAGGTGAGTCTCGGTATCATCATTTAATGGAATACTACTCAGCAATAAAAAGATAAACTACTTGCAGCCACAGAGTAGCAGTCACATAACATGGATGAAGCCCACTTTTGCTGAGCAAACAAAATCAGGAGTACATACTTCATGATTCCATTTATATGAAATTCTGGAACATAAGGAACTAACTTTTAGTAGGAAAAAAAATCCATTCAGTGGTTACCACAAGCAGAGAGAGAAAGAACGGAATGACTGGGGAGGAGTATTCAGGAATTTGCCAGGGTGCAAGTATGGTTCTACAATGTTTTAGTGATTGAACCCACCAGGCTCCTCTGTCCATGGAATTCTCCAGGCAGGAATACTGGAGTGGGTTGTCCATTCCCTTCTCCAGGGGATCTTTCTGACCCAGGGATCGAACCTATGTCTCTTGCATTGCAGGCAGATTCTTTACCATCTGAGGACACACCAGGGAAGCCTTGGGGTTACACAGACACATGAATTTGTCAAAATTAAGCCAACATCTCAAGATGTGTGCCTGTCATTATAAATTTACCTCAAAAGAAAAGTTAATCAATATTGAACTGTGATATGAATCCTTTACTATTTACGGGAGAGGTTTACTGATGTCTGTGAGTTACTTTGAAATACATAAGAAAAGATGGATGGATAGATGGTCAGAGGGATAACAGGAAGACCAGATGGAGAGATGTGTCAATGTGGATGAGAGCACCTGGGCAGCAGATATATAGACATGAATATTAAATTCTCAACTTTGTCATATGCTCAAAATTTTTCATCAAAAAATGTTGGAAAGTGAAAGAGCAAGAAAAAGTTCCTAAAAATCCTCTGCTTTCAGATGCAATCATGGCATTATGGTAACTTAAAAAAAGTGTCCACAAACTTAGAGAAGCATAGTGAAGTACGCAGGGGTAAAATGACAAGATGCCTGGAGCTGATGGATGAACCAACCATGACAAAACCTTGACAATTATTGAGGCTAGGAGATAATTATTGACAGGGAGGGGCTCATCACTATTCTCTTTTTTGCACTTATAATTTTTTTCCTAATTAAAGAAATATTAGAACACATCCCTAAGAGGCAGGGCCTGCATGAAACAAGTGTGTATCTGCATCAGCAAGAGTTCCCCTGAGGCCAACACGGCTTTAGTCCAACCACCTGGGACAAAACAGGATCTTGATTTAGGCTGATGATAAGTGCAGAGCCAGCAACCAAAGGCAGCTTCCCTTCTCACACTCTGAAGTTTGTGTCAGCTGCACCGGGCTTGTTCCCACGCGGCCTTTTCACACTCTGAAGTTCGTGTCAGCTGCACCGGGCTTGTTCCCACACGGCCTTTTAGTGTCCTCCAGCCAAAAAGCAGTGAGCACACATACCTAACCAGAGTTTCATTCTCTTCTCAAGAAATCAAGTGAGCATCCCGTGCATTTCGGATGAGATCCGACAGCTGTGCTCAACAAATCTTCCCAAGGCACTCATCCAGGCATTGAAAAAAAAAAAAAAAGGCTCTTTAATCCCTATTTTAAAACAATAACTGTCTTTGACCCACCACCTCACCCCTAACCCAAATTGCATTGCCGCCAGAGCACTGCATAATTATTCTTATCACAGCATTTAATCAATGATATTTTTTTTAATGCTTGTTTTTGCCCAGACTAGGCTTCTTGGTGTGGGGACAGGGAGGGTATCTTGTTCACTATTATATAACCAGCTAAGCTATGCCCGGAACACCTACACACTTCCTAAAACAATTTTGGGCAGGTGGGTGAGCAGCTGTAAAACACATAAGAGTTTACAGAGCCTCTCCATTCGATCTCTTTCCTTCTGTAAACCTAAAAGCTAAAGAGGGCAGAAATGATCCCTCTCTTGAAATATCCTCTCAGATAAAGGAGCAAGGCGAAGAGGGTTCTCAAGATGTGCTTCAATCTCACAGAACAACCAGTGGTAAAAGCAGGACCAGGCCTGGCTCCATTAACTGCCCAAGATGCTCTCTCCATCATATCAAATTCCTTTCTGAGGAAAAAACAAGTGGATCACTCAGAATACCAGACACTTCTCTACCACCACCAAAGAGCTCAGAGTTAGGGATCGTGTAGACAGGACCCAGTGAGCATGGCTCTTCCTCAGAAAGCAGGCTGGATAAACGCCACTACACATAAAAATCCAGATGTTTGGCTTGATGTTTCAACATGTTAAATGTCTCATAGAATTAATTAAGGTAAAAGGACAACAGTGACGCTATCCACCATGTTCATTTCCACCAGCCAGCTGACATCAACTGCTCAACATGCATTAATTTGTTGCATAATTTCTCCTGCCAAACATGCCCCTTCCCTCATTGTGCATAAATAGCAACCAAGTACTGTTTTCACAGCCCCTCTGGAAGGATCCGGAGCTGGCTAAGATTACCCTGAGCTGTCACCTTTGAGGTCAAACTACCCCCAAGCATTGTTAGTTCCTACAAGACTTGTCCTCATCTCTTAACTTCAAGTTGGGGAAAAGAACTGGGAGTTCTGGTGGGTCTATAAATAAAGCTGGCCATCCCTCCCAGCACGCCCTTCACAAACCCATCTGTGCACACATCCACTGCGCCCAGGATTTCTGCTTTGAGTTTCAGCAGGTGACCTGGCAACAACTTGCACAGGGCCAAAGGGCAGGTCTCCAGGCACAGCCTCACTCCCTCTCCTTCAGAAAAGCAGCCCAACATCCCATCACCAGGAAACAAGCATGCTCTTTACACCCTATACAGAGTTACCATATGGAACAACAGACTGGTTACAAATCGGGAGAGGAGTACGTCAAGGCTGTATATTGTCACCCTATCTATTTTACTTATATGCAGAGTACATCATGAGAAATGCCAGGCTGGACGAAGCACAAGCTGCAATCAAGATTGCCGGGAGAAATATCAATAACCTCAGATATGCAGATGACACCACCCTTATGGCAGAACATGAAGAACTAAAGAGCCTCGTGATGAAAGTGAAAGATGAGAGTGAAAAAGCTGACTTAAAGCTCAACATACAGAAAACTAAGATCATGGCAACCTGTCCCATCACTTCACGGCAAATAGATGAGGAAACAAAGGAAACAGTGAAAGACTATTTTGGGGGCTCCAAAATCACTGCAGATGATGAAATTAAATTCATCAGGCATGAAATTAAAGCCTACATCCATGAAACTAAAAGATACTTGCTCCTTGGAAGGAAAGTTATGACCAACCTAGACAGCATATTAAAAAGCACACACACATTACTTTACCAACAAAAGTCCGTCTAGTCAAAGCAATGGTTTTTCCGGTAGTAATGTATGGATGTGAGAGTTGGACTCTAAAGAAAGCTGAGTGCCAAAGAATTGATGTTTTTGAACTGTGGTATTGGAGAAGACTCTTGAGAGTCTCTTAGACTGCAAGGAGATCAAACCAGTCCATCCTAAAGGAAATCAGTCCTGAATATTCATTGGAAGGATTGATGTTGAAGGAAAAGGAGTACGTCAGGGCTGCATATTGTCACCCTGCTTATCTAACTTATATGCAGAGTACATCATGAGAAACGCTGGGCTAGAGGAAGCACAAGCTGGAATCAAGATTGCCAGGAGAAATATCAATAACCTAGATATGCAGATGACACCACCCTTATGGCAGAAAGTGAAGAAGAACTAAAGAGCCTCTTGATGAAAGTGAAAGAGGAGAGTGAAGAAGTTGGCTTAAAGCTCAACATTCAGAAAACAAAGATCATGGCATCCGGTCCCATCACTTCATGGCAAATAGATGGGTAAACAGTGGAAACAGTGGCTGATTTTATTTTTCAGGGCTCCAAAATCACTGCAGATGGTGATTGCAGCCATGAAATTAAAGACGCTTACTTCTTGGAAGGAAAGTTATGACCAACCTAGACAGCATATTAAAAAGCAGAGACATTACTTTGCCAACAAAGGTCCATCTAGTCAAAGCTACGGTTTTTCCAGTGGTCATGTATGGAAGCAAGAGTTGGACTATAAATAAAGCTGAGCACCGAAGAATTTATGCTTTTGAAGTGTGGTGTTGGAGAAGCCTCTTGAGAGTCCCTTGGACTGCAAAGATATCCAACCAGTCCATCCTAAAGCAGATCAGTCCTGGGTGCTCACTGGAAGGATTGATGTTGAAGCTGAAACTCCAATATTTTCGCCACCTGATGTGAAGAGCTGACTCATTTGAAAAGACCCTGATGGGAAAGATTGAGAGCAGGAGGAGAAGGGGACGACAGAGGATGAGATGGTTGGATGGCATCAGCGACTCAATGGACATGGGTTTGGGTGGACTCTGGGAGTTGGTGATGGACAGGGAGTCCTGGTGTGCTGCGGTTCATGGGGTCGCAGAGAGTCAGACATGACTGAGTGACTGAACTGAACTGATTAACTGAAACTCCAATACTTTGGCCACCTGATGCGAAGTATCAACTCATTGAAAAAGACGCTGATGCTGGGAAAGATTGAAGGTGGGAGGAGAAGGAGACAGCAAAGGATGAGATGGTTGGATGGTATCACCAACGTGAGTAGGCTCCGGGAGTCGGTGATGGACAGGGAGGCCTGGCATGCTGTAATCCATGGGGTCTCAGAGAGCAGACACAACTGAGCAACTGAATTGAACTAAACAGGTTACCAGCAGGCCTGGGAACTGTCAAGGCCCTTGTGAATTACTGTGGAATTACCAGGCACTTCACTGCATTTATTGATGTCCCATTGCCTTGGGCTCCAAAACTTGGTGCTGAAGAATCAGCCTCCACGTGACTTTCAATGTCAAGGTCTTTCTGTGTCAAGATTACTGGAAACGTTCCCTTCTCTAAATGCAAACCTGTCTCATGGTGTGTGTAATGAGGAGGAAATGGCTTCCATCACCTCTTGCCAGCACCGGCCCTCCTCCCCAGTTGGGGCTTCCCAGGTGGCTCAGTGGTAAAAAGAATATGCCAGACAACGCAGGAGCTGCAGGAGATAGGAGTTCGATCTTTGGGTTGGCAAGATGCCCTGGAGGAGGAAATTGCTACCTACTCCAGTATTCTTGCTTGGGAAATCCCATGGACAGAAGTGCCTGGCGGGCTATAGTCCAGGGGGTCAGAAAGAGTCTGACACAATTGAACAACTGAGCACCCACTGCTCACCTCCCCAATACTATTTCCCACCTTGGCAGCCACAGGAAAGAGCACTTTTGTTCTTCACAGCAGCCAGTGCCCAAGGACATGCAGACAGAGCAGATCTGAATCTAGCAGCCAATGCCTGATTTCAACAGTGAGAATTTTCTCCACTGCTTACTCATGAGCTACTGCCTTTACCCTCATAAACTGAGCATTCCCCAAACCCCACTGCTGCTTGCTTCAGTGCTGGAAGCCTTTGGACTTTCAACTGATACTGAAATTTCAACAACTGTTATATCCTCCATCAAAAAAGATTTACCAATGCTAATCTATGCTTTTTTCCCCTCTGCCTCTAAGGAGCTTTTCAAAATTTGAGCCAGATCTCCTATAATGTCATTAAAGTGAAAGAAAAATAATTTAAGCAATGACCAGAATAATTTTAGAAAAATAGTCATATTGCATTATATTTATTCCTTTGAGTACCATAAATATTTTTAAATAAGCATTTGATTCTTAGGGACTGAAGTCACTGTTACAAGACACCCCCGTACCCCAAAAAAGCAGAAGGCCGAATTTCTAGTTTAATTATGACCACAGCTGAGCAGCTGGAATGAAATTACTTCACTGTGCTGTGTGTTCATAATTCATCATGTCCAAGTGGTCTCTGACTTCATTAATGATTTTTCTCTACTTCTACTCAGATGTTTTGCTTAAAGGGAAGTTTTTTAAATTACCTCTTTCCAACTGTACTTTTTCAATATACTTGTCTCTCTGGAAATTCAAGTTTACTGATATTAACTTTATACCGATGGTGTGAAACCCACTCCTTCAAAAAAAATATGACCTTATAAATGTTAAAGGCAACCCACTCTTATCTCTGAACAAATATCCTGCTTTATATCAACTGCCCAATAGCCAATAACAAAAGATCCAGGTTTTATTATACTTTTACTTGACAAACACACAAAAGATTTCTGGCATAAAGAACCGAGTTACAGAAATTGTATTTTTTTTTTCTTTTTTGGTTTATATGTTCTAGCTAAAATCAGAACTTGTTAAACCCCTTGGGCTTCTGGAAGAATGCAGAGGATTTAAAGAGCATTTCTTACTGGACCTCCCAGATGCTGGCAAAGTCCTAGGGAATGAGGAGGTGTTAGGAGAGAAGAGGCAGATATACACACGCAATGGGTGTTAATTCCATTCTTGATTTCTGGTAGAACACAGTCCTTCACCAAAAATGAGATATTCACAAAAATAAAATTCTTGGCTCTCTATCATCTCTGCAAAGTGCCCACCTCTTTCTCTTCTCAAATCACTGAAGAAATAAACACCATACATTTCCATTAGCCCAGATGAAATCTCTTCTCTATGGGGCCCTCCACTTTTCATGAAGGTAGAAAATCAGTCCATTGGTAGATTTGTACACCCTCAAAGGTAACGATGATGAATACTCAACATTGAGGGAGCACTGACTATGTACAAGGCGCAGCTCTTAACTCTTTATCTGTATTATCTCAAACTTCACAATAGTCCTTAGATGGAAAGGCTTACCAAAGACTCAGATCCTCAGCTGAGAGCCCTGGGCTGCAAAGGGGACCAGCTCAACACAAAAAGCACACAAAGGCTTGAACGAGGAGGTGAACCTGAGTGTCCATCTCTGAAACTCCAAGAAGCCTAGGTGCTGAGGGCAGGCCTCCTCCAGTCTCCATGAGGCCCCATCCCTTTCCTCCTCCTCTCCCCTACGCTCTTCCCCTCGCTCTTCTCTTGGTGCCCACACAGTACTCCAAACCTTGAATCCCTCGGGCTCAAAGCCAGAGACCATTTCAGCAGGCAAAGACCATCGAGAGAACACGGTGTCAGCAGCCCTACGTACTTAGGAATCCAGCCCTCTCTAACCAGGTAAAGGACAAGTGAAAGATACTTCCTACAAAACTTTCAGTGACTGGAATCAGGTCATAAACCATACCCAGTGGCAAGGGGAGCCGTGAAGTCAAGGGTCAGGCTTCTTTAGTCACCACTGCTGCAGTGGGCAACAAACGAGAGAGAGAGGGATAACTGCGAGTGGTCACCCAACAGAATCTGTTGTCAAAGTGCTTCTAACAAAATAAGGCATTTTCACAAATTGTCATGTAGTACATGCAGGTACCATGTAAGGGCTAGTGAAAACTAATGAAATGGTAATGAGTTTTAAGTATTCAAAAAACTAGTATTATGCATGTTTATCTACAGTTGCAGACTATCAGAGAGGATTCTAAAGTACTAGCACCTTTACACCAGCAACTGGCTAGCAAATGTCCCAATGCATGCTCAGTCATGTCTCTTTGCTATCCTCCATGGATTATAGCCTGCAAGGCTCCTCTGTCCCTGGGATTCTCTAAACAAGAATACTGGAGTGGATTGCCATTTCCTCCTTCAGGGGATCTTCCCAATCCAGGGATCAAACTCATGTCTCCTACCTTGGCAGGTATATTCTTTACTGCTGAGCTACCTGGGAAGCCTGTACATCCCAATAGAGTTGGACAAAAATGACATAAAACACTGCAAGCTCAATAGAATTTCAGAAAACAAATAAATGAGCAGGAACTATTTACTTTGGTGTTGCCTTATATTACACCTCTAACACACAATCACACATATACACACGAATCTCAAACAAAATGAAGCAGCTGAAGTTTAGACTGTTTCTTGCATTTGTTCCCATAACTATATCTCCTGGTTAAAGGGGCCCCTGGAGCTGTGCTGGATACAAAGATAAGCTGGTGGCCTCATCTGTCAACTGACTCCAGAGTTCATTCAGCTTCTCTGGCTCCTTGAGCAGGTATTCCCAAATCTGCCCTTTTCCCCCTCCCTTATCCCCACCTTAGCCTTCCAAAGCTGCTTGCAAAGGTGAAGAGACAAAAATGTTCTTAGAGAAGATGCTTTGGTCTTACCTATCCTATTCTCCTCCTGATAATCCCAACGTACCATTCACAAGTTAAACAATGAACAATCGCAGAGGAAAACTGTTTACTCTCATTTGTTCATTGGTTCATTTATCTATTCCTTCATACAGCATTCATAAATCTCCTATTATGTCATGTACCATGTTGGATGGTGAAAAGAGAAGGCATGTATCTCCCACCTAAAGGCACATACCCATCACTTATCTCCACTTCTTGACATTGGCGCTCAGATTCAAAAATGTGGGGAGATAAAAGAAGCCTTTATGCCTTATGAAGACATTGGTGGCAATGTCCTCCCAAGGGTCAAGGAAGCAGGCAGTGAGAGGCTGGAGACAGAGGTGGCAGACAGAAGAGGCAGCCAGAGTAGTCAGGAAGACTGGTGACACTGAACAAAGAAGTAAATACAGTGAGAAGAAAAGAGGTGAGATTTCTCAACATGGAAAGAGGGCTGGAAAGACCTCTGAGCTGTTGGACTGGAATTAGGAGTATTGGCATGAAGTGATGGGTTTTTAAATAAGAACTGGATAAAATGTTTATTTTCTCTGTATTTGTGAGTGTGTCGTATTTATGTGTATGGCTGTGTGTGTACATACAGAAGCTATGAGCACAGTGAATAATCAAATTTTGGTTTGCAAATATCATCCTCCACTAAAATGAATCAGAACACTTTGAGAAAAGTTACTTCACGGCTGGAGAAGAAAAAACACAAGATGATTCTGGAACATCTCGTGTCGGAACATAAGGAAACACTTCACAGATGATGGGCATCTGTGAAGAGGACATAGAAGCACCTTGAAAATAATCAGGAACAATTTGAGGATTAAAATTCTAGTTAACAGATTATAGTCCATTGGTTAAAACAGAACCACAAGTCCATACTGTACATATATAAACAGAGGAGAAGGGAACCCTCTTACAGTAGAAAGCCAAGTAGTAAATGTAGAAACAGTGGAAACGGACCACTGCCATTCAGCATCCATGGTAAGGGTGGATGCAGGTGGGACTCAACCATAAAGCCAAGGTTCATGGGTGATATTTTGAGGAAGAACAGGATATTAGCGTAACACTACACACCACAGTGATCAAACACAAAGGCATATGACAACTTTACAGTAGAGACACCTGGCTGACCCCATCGTGATCAAGGTAAACATCACCAGGGATAAGATGGGTCATGATCACGTGTCTCTTGACGAGATACACCCGCAAGAGCTCAGATCATGGCCTGAGTCTAATCATGGAGGAAGCACTGGACAGATCCAAGTGAAAGGCTGTCCTATAGAATGAAAGGGCATGAGTCACAGGAAAAGACTGAGAAATGTTTCCAGGTTAAAGGATCCTGATGCGGTAAGATAACTAAATAGAATGCATGTTCCTAGATAGGATCCTGGACTAGAAAAGAGAAAGGACATTTTTAGAATGCTTGGGTGAGTCCGAATGGAGTCTGTGGACCATGTTGTTGTTGCTGTTCAGTCACTAAGCCATGTCCGACTCCTTGCGACCCCATGGACTGCAGCACGCCAGGCTTCCCTGTCCTTCACCATCTCCCAGAGTTTGCTCAAACTCGTGTCCATTGAGTCAGCGATGTCATCCAACCCTTCTCCTCCTGCCTTCAGTCTTTCCCAGCATCAGGGTCTTTTCCAGTGAGTTGGTTCTTCACATCAGGAGGCCAAAGGATTGGAGCTTTGGCTTTATCCTTCCAATGAATATTTAGGACTGATTTTCTTTAGGATTGACTGGTTGGATCTTCTCACTGTCCAAGGGACTCTCAAGAGTCGTCTCCAACAGCACAGTTCAAAAGCATCAATTCTTCGGCACTCAGCCTCCTTTATGGTCCAACTCTCACATCCATACATGACTACTAGAAAAACCAAAGCTTTGACTAGACAGACCTTTGTCAGCAAAGTAATATCTCTGCTTTTTAATATGCTTGATCATAGCTTTTCTTCCAAGCAGCAGGCATCTTTTAATTTCATGGCTGTAGTCACCATCTTCAGTGATTTTGGAGCCCAAGAAAATAAAAGTGGTGGGACCAGATACCATAATCTTAGTTTTTGAACGTTGAGTTTTAAGCCAGCTTTTTCACTCTCCTCTTTCACCTTCTTTTAATTAAAAGGCTCTTTAGTTCCTCTTCGCTTTCTGCCATTAAAGTGGTGTCATCTGCATTATCTCAGGTTATCATTATTTCTCCCAGCAATCTTGATTCCAGCTTGTGCTTCATCCAGCCTGACATTGCACATGATGTAGTCTGCATATAAGTTAAATAAGCAGGATGACAACATACAGCCTTGACGCACTTCTTTCCCAATTTTGAACCCAATTTTCCACGTCTAGTTCTGACTGTTGCTTCTTAACCTGCATACAGGTTTCTCAGGAGGCAGGTAAGGTGGTCTGGTATTCCCATCTCTTTTAAGAATTTTCCAGTTTGTTGTGATCCACACAAAGGCTTTAATGTAGTCAATGAAGCAGAAGTAGATGCTTCTTTTGGAATTCCCTTGCTTTTTCTGTGATCCAACAGATGTTGATGATTTGATCTCTGATTCCCTGCCTTTTCTAAATCCAGCTTGAACATCTGAAAGTTCTCAGTTCACATACTGTTGAAGCCTAGCTTGAAGGATTTTGAGCATGACTTTGCTCATATGTGAAATGAGTGCAACTGTGCAGTAGTTTTAACATTCTTTGGGATTGGAATGAAAACTGACCTTTTCCAGTCCTGGGCCACTAGTGAGTTTTCCAAATTTGCTGGCATATTGAATCAGCACTTAAACAGCATAATCTTTTAGAATTTGAAATAGCTCAGCTAGAGTTCCATCACCTTCACTATCTTTGTTGACAGTAATGCTTCCTAAGACCCACTTGACATCACATTCCAGGATGTCTGGCTCTAGGTGAGTGACCACACCATTGTGGTTATCTGGGTCATTAAGACTGTACAGTGTATATTGTGGTACTGATGCTAATCTCCTGATTGGGATGCTTGTACAGGAGAAGGCAGGAGGAGATGTACTTGTTTAGGGAAACATTAGTGGTGATCAGCAAGTAAGAAAAAAAGATGCATGTTATGTGGCCATGTGCATGTGTAGAGACCAAGAGAGTGTGACCAAAAATTGAGGGAAAGATTAATATCTAGGTGAGATGGAGGAGATATGGAATCTGTTGTAGTGTTTTTACATATTTTGTATGTTTGGGTCCACGGCCAATTTTCTTATAAAATCAGATGATATAAGACAGTAGACACTGGTCCTGACATCACTAGGATCTGAGTTTAAATTCTAACTCAGTAATATATTTGATTTATGACTAAGGAAATAATTTGAAGTTCAGTTACAGCATTTAAAATTAATTCCTACTGTGCCTCACAAAATTAAAATTAAAGTAGATAACCAATTCTAGTCACCATTTACTGAGGACTTACTACTGTATGCTCACATTTTAGAAATACTATTTCTAAACCACTCAACAACCTGGCATAGTAGTATGATTCCCAGTTTACAACATGAATAGCCTAAGACTCAGAGAAATGGCATGTAAAAAAGGAGGGCTCAAGCCAGGAAACCAGCTTCAAAACCCCACCCTCATTCTGCTCCACTGGGCTTTTCAGACAGGCAGCTCTTCTTGCCAGTGTCTTCAGGACACTGAAGGAGCTCAATCAACATTCATTTCCCCACCAACCTCCTAGTAGAAGAGCAAATAGATGACTAAATGATTATACTATAAAGTGTTAATGCTGAATGCAGTAGTAAAGAATGAACAAAGTGATCTTGTGCAATCTGGCTATGAGGCAAAAAGGAGAGGAGGCTTCTAAGGCAGTAATAGTTGAACTGAGTGTTAAAGAATGAGGAGGCAATGGAGAAACAAGAGGTAAGGGATCTCAGGCAGAAGTTCAGCAGATGCAAAGCCATGTTGGTGCGTGAGCAGGGGTGCTGGGAAAGCAGCACGTGGAGGGAGGAGGCAGCTTGGGGAGGGGTCAGTGATAGGTGGGCAGAAACTAGATCAGGAAGAGTCTGACATGTTCTGTTTAGAAGTTGACAGAGGACTTCCCTGGCTGTCCAGTGGATAAGAATCCACCCGCCAATGCAGAGGATACGGGTTCAATCTCTGGTCCAGGAAGATGAAGATTCCACATGCTGCAGAGTAACTAAACTCATGTGCCATAACTATTGAGCCCGTGCTCGAGAGCCCAGGAGCCACGACTACTGAGACCCTGAGCAACAATACTGAAGCCCGTGTGCCCTAGAGCCTGTGCTCTGCAACGAGAGAAGCCACCACAGGGAGAAGCCTTCACACCACCACTAGAGAAAGCCCACGTGCAGCAGTGACGACCCAGTGCGGCCAAAAATAATAAATTAAGTTTTACAAAGGACGCTGACACGTTGTTCTCCTGGCTAGACAGGACATGGCACATCAGCTCCCGATGCCTCTCCCTACACTTGCAAGGCATTACAAATCACAGCGCTTTATGACACTTCGAACAGCCTGCACTTCAGACAGCCACTACCAAACTGGAATTGGCACCCTCCTGCTGTAGGCAATGGGCAGGCGTACAAGGGTTTTATCAGGTAGCTGGTAAGACTGGCTCTGTTGTTAACAGAGTACAACCAGCACAGCAGCGAGGACTGCAGACCTCATGACCCATGAAAAGGCTGCTACCACAGTCCTGTGCGATGTATAACGGGAAGGTGCACATCCAAGCGAAGTCAGGATTGGGTCACACTCCAAGCTTTCATCCAGGCACTGTCAGAAAGTATATTACGGTGGAGAAGCATGCAAAGTGCTCGTCAAACAACAAAATTCAGGGCAAGTTGAAAGTTATGCTCGGGGGACAGTGAGACTCAGGAAACAGACTACAGTAGGATTGGAAGCAGGCAGACCAAGAGAGATCAAAGTTTCACTACCCTTGACATTCCACGTAATGGTTGCAAAGCGGCCACAGCAGTACTGCAACACCTCTCTGGTACCGGTACTACTGGACTACTAGTTATTCCCTGCAACGCTGAGGTTCTCCACGAAAAGATGCTTCTTGTTGCTCAGTCGCTAAGTTGTGTCCAACTCTGCAACCCCAGGGACTGCAGCACACCAGGCTCCCTTGTCCTTCACCATCTCCTAGAGTCTGCTCAAATTCATGTCTATTGAAACACAATCACATTTCTGTATCTTGAGGGGAAAAAACATGATACCTAAGCACTTAAAACACACACATACACAAACAATGCCCTGTGGACACAGAGAACTAGAATACGACGAGGAAGCATTTCAACACAGGATGTGGTGAGAATCTGGTTTCTTGAGCTTGAGAAGCAGTGGAGCACTGCGTAGAACTGGGTTTCATCTCTTCTCGGGACCTCGGTTTCCCTGACCAAGGAGAGGATAGAAGTGTAATCTCTTCACACATAACAATGCTGACTCTGAACTCTCCTCTTAGAATGAGAAGAGCAAGGAAGTTTGGGAGAGTCTTCTTGCGACAAGCACAAGCATGTCGGGCTAAATCCTCGTGAGTGTGAATGTGGTGAAGGTAGCAACTCATACTACATCCAGAAACCCGGTAATATGATTGAGAAAACTGGAAACACGTTGCAAGTGAAAGCCTGGGGAGCACGCTACACGCTGCTTTAAGATGCTGACTGGTTTTGAAATAAAACTTTAAAACACGCCGTAAAAGGCAACTATTCCTCTGGGGAAAGAGTGGCCTAAAGTGTCTTTGATTGTAACTGTGGGAAAGGCTTTCATCTGTGCTCTTTACGAGGTTAATTGTAACTCTCCCCCAAGCTCAGAAACCCCTTTCGAATCTTGTGGTTGTAATCTTACACTCTGTATGATAAATCTTCATTTTCAACAGGCACATTCCAAAATGTTCAAACTCGTGGCTCAGAAAGCAGTCAAATGAGTGAAGGCTGATAAAAAGAAGCTCTGTTTTTGATAGCCTGCACACACATGTGCCCACGTGCATGCACACACACAGCCTGCTGACCTCCAGCTACACCCGTGGAAGTGCTTTATCTTTGACTTGTGCTCTTCTAAGTGATCAAACTTTATCAGAAAGACACCACAACCCACACAAATGTGAGGTACATGGCAACCCCTCTATAGCTCCTAAGTGTTATCATGTATCCTTCTTTTCCTTCATTATTGCTGATGGATTATAACACTGTAAGTATTTAGCAGTCATTGAGAGACTTAATCCCTACAATGAGGTCATCTTCACGGAGTATATAGCCACAGAAACACCCCTGTGGAATGCTGCTGTGGTTGCCTTCTTTTACTAATGGACAGAAGACAGTTACCATAAACATGTTGTTTATACAGAATACAAAAGCCACGATGATGTTTTTCACATTCTTTTATATACAAAGACCTCAACTGAAAACTATGGTTCATATTTGCCTCACAGACGCTACACGAATTAATCTCCTGCTGTATTTTCATGACTCCTTTCTATCAACAACAGGCTCACTAGTAATAATTATGTGTTAACATTTATAGAGCATTTGCTACATGCTAGGCATTGTATTGATTGTTGTGTTTATTATTTCATCTTCACTACAACCCCATGAGATGCTGCTGTTATTTTCATCTATGTGAGATGTCTGAGGCTTAGAAAGGTTGAGCTATTCAAGATCATTCTTCAGTGAGACACATAGCTGGCGAAGGGGTGGAACCAAACTCAAACCAGGTGTTTCTGAACCCACTGTCCGTGCTAATGTTTTTCACACAACTGTAATTACTAAATAAAGGGTTCTTAACTTAGGTTCCTTAAATGAACTTCAAGGGACCCATGAGCCAGCCCCCTGGAACTGTGTAGCATGCTTTTCCTCTGAGAAAGTTCAAAACTTTTACCATATTTCCAAAAGAGTCCAGAACTCAAAAAAAATTGTTTTTTAAACAGCCTAGACTCAGGTGGAACTACATCTTACCATCTTTATATTCTGTACCATCATTCCTCTCACTGCCCTCAGCACCCAAAAATAGTGCCTAGTGCATGACATATTATCCAATTGACCCCATTCTCTCCTCTGGTCCTTTCTTAGTCTTTCCCTCCATGGAGATGCAATCAGAGTGATGATTTTTTTTTTTTAACAGTTCTGTTTTTAAGCCACGCACATGTGAGAGCTCCATTAGCACAGTTTCAGGGCCCAGGCTGTCACACTGTTGCCCTTCACAGCCACGTGCTCTAAAAGAGCACGCAGGACCCCCATTCTGCCTTCTCATCCCAGGAAACCAGACATCTGCTTGCTCCGGCCTGGAGGGCACACCTGCGGAGGAGGAGATGCCCAGCTCTGCAGAGCACCACACCTGGCCCTTCTGTGTGAGCACCAGCCTCATTTGCAGGGCCAGCTGTCAAGTAATCCTCTGCTTTATAAACAATCTCACATTTTAATAAAAGCCACTGTGCATGGTGAGCTCTTGAAATATGTAAAGCTGGTTTGCAGTCTGCAGCTGCACTTAACAGATGCCCCCATTTCCAACTGAACTGTGTGTAACAGCCAGGAAAATGATGACCCATCACTGCACTTTGGGCATGCCTGTGTGCCAGGCTCTCTTCTAGATGCTTCCATCCATCATCCTGCCATCCTCACAATAGCTTAGGTAGACAGTATCAACATTTTGCAGATGGAGAACCTGAAGTTCTATTGGAAAGGTTCACTAACTTCTCGAGAGCCAATATCTGACCCCATGTTGGGCCAATGCCAAAACCCTTACACATCCCTATCCCTTCATGGTCCTGTCTTTTCATGGAACCAATATTACCTTTGTTTTTTTAATAAAGTTCACTCAAGTTGGGAAGTAGCAAAGACATCCGGGCCTCAGTATCTTCAGCAGCTACAGAACATCATTTCACAGCACCATACTAAAATGGGTTAGCCTAGGATGTCTTCCACACTCCATGAGTAGGGTTGGCATAGGATGTCTCCACACTCCATGAGTAGGGTTGGCCTAGGATGTCTCCCATACTCCATGAGTAGGGTTGGCATAGGATGTCTCCCACACTCCATGAGTAGAAGCATATTTAGCATATTTCTTAAGTTTATTGCAGACACCTCATGAAAAGTCACCTTTGAATCTTGTTATTCAGTTACCCAATGACTCAACTATAATACATTCAACAAATAGAGGAGGTTCAACACACTCAGCTAAAGAACATGAAGAAACCGCAAAGAGTAAGGGAGTCTTGGCCCCTCCGGGGATCTTCCAATCAACTGAGCAGACTACTCCCCATATTGTTTAATATATTGTTTAATATATCACCAAAGCAAGAGAACAACAATTTCCTAGCAAGGTATTAAGACCTTAACAGAAGCAAATAAGCATGCATTTGTTGTTCTGGAGGCTGGTTGAGGAAAGGAAGGTATGTGACTAAGTACAGAATTCACAAGGAGACAGCATCCAAGCTGAGAAGCAGCAGGCTTTGGCATGTGAGGGATGAGTGGACTAATGTGAAGGGAGGTGTGTGAACAAAGGATCAGGGAGAAAGCACAAGGCCCTTGACAGGACTATCCACAGCCAGCCCCTGTTGGAAGTGCCTGGCCTGGAGGTGGCCAGGAGGCTGGGAACTGCACTGGGAAGGTCTCACCAATCTGCTACATTCAGAGACGGCAATGGAGCTCAGTGAAGGTTCTGAAGGGAGTGATCCAATCGGCTCTATTTTCCATAAAAGACTGATCTGGCCGAAGTGTACAGAGTGAAGAGAGATTAGAAGCAGGGAGACCAACTACAGCCATCTGGTGATGAGATGATGACACCTAAACTTGGATGTGGAAGTGAGGAAACAAGGAGTTAAGTGGGAGCTCTATTGAAGGAATGCAAGGAAATTCCCCACCAGAGAAATAGTCTGAAATGAGGTGCTTAGAAAGAAGTCTTGCCTGAAAAAGGGAAGAATTTCTGGTTTTTAACAGCCTGATTCTGATTGTTTCAAGTATTTGCACTTTAGGATTAACCATTTAGAATAATTTCAAAGTTTAATTTGTGCAGAGGCCTGAAAACAGGGTTATTCTTGGGTCACTTTCATGCTCTGAGGTTGCTGAGCTCTTTCATAGAGCTGTTTTCTGGCACCTTTGGGCTCAAATTCTCTAAACCAACAGTAGGAACAGAGGTGCTGCTTGGGAGTGTGCGTTTAAGCAAACAAATTCATAGTCCAGCGGGAGGTGGCGCATATGGCTGTGGTAGGTCAGATTCGGGATCTGTCGTCTGAAAGGAGGCTTCAGGAGAGGAAGACGGAGAATTTTAGCAGCTCGTTAACCTCCAGACCCACTGAAACTGGTATGTGAGGCTCACCAAACACCCTGCTCTCATAAGGACAGTCTGGCCTGGGGAGGAGCCTGGTAGCCTCTGCCCAGGTTCGGAGGAGCTGCTGATGATGGAAGGAGCCCTGTGCTGGGTCTTGAAGGAAGTCTCCAACTGGCTGGCCCAGCCTGCCTCTGGGGGTCCTCTGGTCCTCTTCAGTTACATATGTGTGTGTGTGTGCTTATAAGTTGCTCCGTTATGTCCAGCTCTTTGTGATCCCATGGACTGAGGCCAACCAGACTCCTCTGTCCACGGGATCCTCCAGGCAAGCATACTGGAATGGGTTGCCATTCCCTTCTCCAGAAGAGCTTCCCTACCCAGGGATCGATCCCAGGTCTCCTACACTGCAAGCAGATTCTTTTCCATCCGAGCCATCAGGGAAGCTGATGGATAATGGTGAATCACTAACTTTCCAAATCCTTATCTTTCTAATCTTAAATAGCACTATATTCAATTTGTGTGAGGAGATGCATACATTTTTTGGATTCCCGAAACAAAACTCATGTTTGAATGGCTGCCAAGTACAGAAGAATAGAAACAGGGAAAGAAAAAAAAAAAAAAAACTCATTGAGAACTCTACTATGAGCCATCGTCAACATTTTGATACATTACCTTCCAGTCTGTTCCACCTGCATTTTTAACAAAGCGAAGAGATTTTCACCTTACAAAATGTGTCTTTCCTGCAGAGCATCATCTAAGAGCTGAGAGATAAACTGACTCACGGCCTTGTGAAATTCCCATCTGACCCGCGCCCAGCCCAGCACCTGACAGCAGACCAGGTGCCGAGTGCTAAACCAACTTCAAAGTCTCTCCTAAGAACCTCTGGAAATAGATATGATGACCTCGATGCACAACTGCTTTAACAGAAATGCCTCTCCCCCATGCTTGTAGGTTATTTCTTTGTGGCTGTAATAATCAAACAGCTTGCTAATGGAAGGAAGGGAGAGAGAACAGACAAGACTGGCCCCACTCACTCTCATTCTCAGTTGTAAGATACCCCGTGGTGTTCTCGTAACGAAACTTGCACATCTATGTTATTCGCTATTATGTCTACAAACATCGTGGGAGGTGAGCAATGCTGTTCCTCACCAGTTTCCAAGAGAGTCTGGAAATTGATGCAAATGGAGGGCAAGTGGCTCACCAGAGGTCATACAGATGGTTGGGGACAGAGCCTGAATAAAACTCAGGCAACGTGCCCTCTCCACCCTTTCCAGAGGGGCCCCTGAGCAGATCCTCTGGAGAAGAGAGCAGAGGGAAGCTCCTCATGCAGCCAGGAGCCCTCCGTGAGCCAGTGTGTTACTAGTCACTGCAGTCAGCTCACCACTCCAGTGTGCAAAACCCAGTCACTCTCCTTTTCTTCATCACCACAGACTTCTCAAATGTACTGCAAGAGCAGATCCTCGCAATCAGGAGTAATAACCTGTGAGCTCCTGACAGGTATCACATTTCCTCTCACAAGAACCCACAAGGAGCCTGAGCCCTATTTTATAAGTATTAAAAACCCAACACGAGGGCAACTTGTCCAAAGTCCTGGAGTAAGTTCCAGAAACAAGACTCTTAGTGCAGCTCTGCACAGCTCTGTGTTTTGCCACACTCTGGAAGTTTCAAGGCATCGGCTCCCAGAGGTTGGGTGAGCTGGATCCTGTCACCAGGGGAAGAGGAAAACTCCATCCCAACAGGGGTTCCCTGGTCCACGGGCCTCTCAGCTCTCACTGGGGCCAGCACCGGGACAGCCCCCTCTCAGGCATCACCCCATGTCCCCACTGTGGCTAGGCAGGGCTTCCTTCTGAGGGCTGAAGACCCTCATTCCCAAGGGAGGCCTGCCAGATGGAGACACAGAGCCCTTGCCATCTTGCTCAGCCAAAACTGGCCACAGGCCGTAACACTAAGATGCCCAAGCAGTGAAGATACAGCCCTCTCCGAATTTGGAGAAAAGCTAAGCCCTGCAGCACGAGACACCAAGAAAACATTTCACTGCAAAATGCAGCTTGATGAACTGAGATGTGAGGCACCATCAGCAGGCATCAGAAGCATCACCATTGAGGTGGAGGTCACCCTGATCGAGCCTTCCTCCAGGCGACTCTGTAAACAACATAACACAGGACAGAAAGCAACAAGCAGAGAGCTAAAAAGGCAGTTTGGCTGATTCTTCACCAAGAGATCTGAACTTTGTTACCAAAGCCATTCCACTCTTGCTGATTTAGAGATGTTTGCCTTTGAGAAGAACAGCATTGGAGACTGACCTTGGTAATCTTTCCTTCCTTCATTCACAGATCTTCTATCTACCCAGTCTGTCACAGTTTAGGGAGATACGAATTAAAAGCTATGATCCTCGACCTCAAGCAGCTCCAAGTCCAGTCAAGTACAAGTATTTATGCTTTGAGGCAACTACTCTGATGGCTGTATTTACATAAAGCTCAAAGGGAGACAGAATGCTGAGCCCCTGAATCAGGAGAGGAAATCAGGGATGGGCTTCCAAAATGAGGTGGCATGGGGCTAAGGAGAGTCAGCCAGACCAACCGTTCACAGGGAGGACATCCCAGGAAGAAAGAGCAAAGGAATGAGAAGACTGAGAGAGCAAGGTATATTTCCAGGGGCTTCCCTGGTGGTCTAGTGGTTAAGAATCCACCTTCCAAGCAGGAGAAGTGGGATTGATCCCTGGTCAGGGAACTAGGATCCCACTGATCCTAGTGGGCAATAATGCCTCGGAGCAACTTAGTCCACATGCCATAACTAAGACCTGATGTAGCCAAAAATAAATACCTCCTTTTAAAAGGTATTTTCCATGGTAACCCACTCCAGCGTTCTCACCTAAGAAATCCCATGGACAGAGGAGCCTGGCGGGCTACAGTCCATGGAGTCGCAAAAGAGCTGGACACAACTTAGTGACTAAACAACATGTATACAGCACAGTAATTTCAATTCTGCTGATTCTGCTTTTGTCAGTTCAGAAATAGTTGAATAAAGTATCATTTATCCACATTACAGATAATAATGCAACCATTAAAATGTTTACAATTACAAATGCTTATTATAAACAAAAACAAAATATAAAAGTATTTATATATAATCCCACTACACATGTAAGAAAGTGGAGAATAATAAAAGCCCAAGAAGAAAGCCACCAAATATTAAAGTAATTTGGGGGGGGTATTGAAAAAGAAAAAAAAAAAAGTTCTTTTCCAAAATTATCATTAGTCCTATATTCCTAGAGCAAAAAATGACAGGTGAGAAAGGTTGGGAGATCAAGCTGGACAAGGCAGCAGAGGCCACACCTTGAAGGGCCTTCAACAACAGGCAAAGGAGTTTTCATTATATACTGGAAGTGGAAGATTGGGAGAACATGTCTGTAAATGATGTGACCAATAGGGATTAGTCTCCAAAATTTACAAACAGCTCATGACGCTTAACATCATCAAAACAAAGAACCCACTGAAAAAAAGGGCAGAAGACCTAGACATTTCCCCAAAGAAGACACACAGATGGCACATGAAAAGATGTTCAACATCAGCAATTATTAGAGAAATACAAATCAAAGCTATAACGAGATTATCACCTCCCACCACTCAGAATGGCTATCATCAAAAAATCCACAAACAATAAATGCTGGAGAAGGAGTATAGGGAAGGGGACCCTCCTACACTGTTGGTGGGAATGAAATTGGTACAGCCACTATGGAGAACAGTATAGAGGTTCCTTAAAAAACTAAAAATAGAGCTACCATGTGACCCTGCATTCCCACTCCGAGGCATAAATCCAGAGAAAAACACGATCCAAAGGGACACATGCACCCCAATGTTCACTGCAGCACTGTTCACAATAGCCAAGACATGGATGCAACCTAAATGTCCATCAGCAGAGGAATGGATAAAGAAGATGTGGTACACATATACAGTGGACTACTACTCAGCCATTAAAATGAATGAAATAATGACATTTGCAACAACACGGATTTGCACCTAGAGAGTGTCATACAGAGTGAAGTCAGTCAGAAGAGAAGGAGAAATATCCTATGACATCCCTCATGTGTGCAGGCTCAGTCACTTCAGTCGTGTTTGATTCTTTGCAACCCCATGGACTGTAGCCTGCCAGGCTCCTCTGTCCATGGGATTCTCCAGAAAAGAATGCTGGAGTGGGTAGCCATTCCCTTCTCCAGGGGATCTTCCCAACCCCATGATCTTCCTGAACCATGTCTCCTGCATTGCAGGCAGATTCCTTACCACTGAGCCACAGAGGGGAAGCCCATGACATTCCTTGCATGTGGAATCTAAAAATAAATGATACAAAGGAACTTACAAAACAGAAACAGACTCACAGACTTAGAAAAAGTGAAATTCGCTCAGTCATGTCCAACTCTGTGTGACCCCAAGGACTGGAACCCACCAGGTTCCTCTGTCCATGGAATTCTCCAGGCAAGAATACTGGAGTGGGTTGCCATTCCCTTCTCTAGGGGATCTTCCTGACCCAGGAGTTAAACCTGGGTCTCCTACATAGCAGGCAGATTCTTTACCATCTCAGCTACCGAAGAACCCCACAGACTTAGAGAATGAGCTTAATGGTGGACAAGAGGAAGCATGAGGGGAAGGGATTGTTAGGGAGTTTGGGATGGACATGTACACAGTGTTATATTTAAAATGGATAACCAACAAGGACCTACTGTATAGCACATGGAACTCTGCCAATGTTATGTGGCAGCCTGGACTGGAGGGGAGTTTGGGAAGAATGGATACTTGTCTATATATGGCTGAGTCCCTTCATTGTTCACCTGAAACTATCACAACATTGTTAATCAGCTCTACCCCCAATATAAAGTTAAAATTTTAAAAAATAAAATATGCTCAAAAAAAAAAAGGTGTATTTACAAAACCATCGTCAGTCCTACATTCCTGGAGCATAAAATGACAGATGAGAAAGGCTGGGAGATCAAGCTGGACAAGGCGACAGAGGCCACACCTCAAAGGTCCTTCAACAACACGGAGAGGAGTTATCAATTTATATGCTGGAGGTGACAGAGACCCCAAATGAGCCCTGAGCAGGGAAGAGAAAGTCACAGATCTTTAAAAGGTCTCTCCAGTTAGGGCACACTGGCGAGCCCAGGGAGGCCTACCCAGAGGGTGCTGCATAGGTTTCAAGCAGGATTCACGGGATGCTGAGGCAGGCAGGGGTCTCGCCAGCACAGAACAGAAACATTAGCAAGGAAAATTGTCAGGACTTGGAATGTGGGGACACTCTTCAGTGCTCCGGCTATTAATGAACCCAAGCAGGCCTCGGCCTAGCGAGTATTTCCAGTAGAAACCCCAATGTTGGATGTTTAATTACACACAGTGTGACGACAGTAGCTGGATTGCAGAGAGGTGAGATTCATTTTGTTATTTGATTTGTCAGCAACACAGAGCAGGGCTCCCTGACCACACCTTCTGGCACGGCTGCCCAGGGAAGAGCCAGGCTCCTGCAGCTCAGAATGGAGCCTTGAGGTCTCCTGCCAGGAGCGCTGAGAGTATTCGTGGCCACTGCTCCATCTCTGCCTCCCCTGCCCCTTCTGTTCCGGCAGCTGCCTTCCAAAGACTAATGAGAACAAGATGCAACTTGGTTTAACAGCTCTGATACATTCCTTAGCAAAACCTAATTTCTTTCAAAACATATCGACTGCCTTACAGTGACTCCATCAGGCAAGACACATGTCAGGGGGAAAAGCAAGAGAAATTTGGCAAGTACGTGTAATGTGTCAATAAATTAAACGAAGTTTATTTTCACAAAACCAAATGGTCAGACTTGCTCGTGGTTTCCTACCGAGCTCTAAAAATTACTCTCTAGAGAGAGTAATCAAAGCACAATTAGAGCAGTCCTGGAATTTTTTTTAAACATACCATCCTTTCTTCACACATGGTTGCTCCTGCATTTGTAGCAAGGGTCCTTAACTCAGAGAAATGGGCTTTTCTAGGTTTGGGTCCTTCTGTGATAATATGCAGTCATAAAACTGGTTTTCTGTTGTTATTTTTTACAAAAGCAATTGGTTTACAGTTAAGACTAAATGTCCTCCACAATGTATCCATTCATTTGTTCATTTAACAAATAATAGCATTGCCTGTTGGGTTGGTCTATTTCAAATCCTGGAAAACAGAAAATCTATTTTCCTAATAATGGCAATAATTTTTAGCCCCTGGGCAGGAATTTTATCACTCTGAGGATATTTCATTAAAGTCCTAAATTATTTGAATAAAAGAGACTATTGTACCAGAGTTACTCCGTATTTTCAAAATGCGCCAAGTGGTCAAAGAACAAAGAAACCATCAATGGACGAAAGTAAATATAGTTTTAAAACAAATCAGACTAAAAACAGTTGATATATGTCTCAGAAAAAGGCATAGAGACTTGGCCTCGTGAATAGAAGTGACACTTTTAGACTCATAGACTTAGAAAACAAAATTATGGTTGCCAGGAGAGAAGGGATAGTTAGGGAGTTTGGGATGAACATGTGCACACTGCCATATTTAAAATGAATAACCAACAGGGACCTCCTGTATAGCACATGGAACTCCACTCAATGCTATGTGGCAGCCTGGATGCGAGAGGGGCCTTAAGGGAGAATGGATACCTGTGTATGTATGACTGAGTCTCTTAGCTGTTCCCCTGAAACTAGCACAAATATTGCTACTTGACTATGCCCCAGTACAAAATTAAAAGTTCAAAAGAAAATTTGAAAAAAGAACCTTAAGCAAAACAAGAAGTGACACTTTCTCCCCCCCACCCACTGTGGCCTAACAGAACGGACATCTTCCAAAAAAGAATATCCTACCAGGTTTACAAAGATGGTAAAGCTTCTTACCTAGAAATATCTGTGGAATTTCAATAAGAGTCATTAGTAAGAGGCAAGGGGAACAAAGACTGCTATACACAGTTATACAGTTTGTATACTGCACACGGGTGACAGGGTGACATCTAAGGGGGCACTGTCACTTCAGAGACATCATCAATTTGTATAGTTAAACAGTTTTTCAGAAGATAGTAATGGAGGGTATTGCTCTGAAACCCAGCATGACAATATTCTGACAAGTGGAAGTAAAACACACTGAGGAAGACATGCCTGTTTCTAATTTGCACAAAGGCTTCATATGGATCACAGTGGCTCTCGTGGTGAAGCTATGATTTGTAGAGGACACCATTCAAGTGATTCTCTGGAATGAACTGCTGCTTTGAGTCAACTTTCCAACCTAGTGCCTTGCACACAGCACTCCATAAATGTTTACTAAATCAGCCATCAGCATGACTGTCAGGCATGCTCAGCTCGGATGATTGACCAAGATGTTAACACAAAGACAGTGTCAGGATTCAACTGCTATGGAAGCTGTGATCTCAGCACCGAGAACTGCTCTTCCTGTGGTAAGCTTGAGACTGCTCTCCACATCTCTTTCTTTTTTTCCTCCACACCTCTTAACCCAGGAGCAGCCACGTTTCGCCCTCCTCTTCCTCAAACCCGGAAACGAGGAACTCCAAGATGGCAGAGCTACAGCATGGCAGCAGTCCTGATCCTCCAGTCACTACACAGAAAAGAGCCTCTGACTTTGATAAACCTTTGTCATAACTAATGAGATCACAGAGTTTGTTTCTGCAGCACCAGCTATATTACTTGACTAATACACTAAGGCAAAGACATGGGACCCGGCTTCCCATTTCCATGTGCTTCCCTCCGGCGATCCCCCTGCCCAGCCTGCTGTGAACACCCGCGTTCAGCAATGCTATGGGAGTGGGGAGGGAGCAAGGAGCGCAAAGACTGAAGAGTCTCTTCCTCTTTGAACCCTCACAGCTGAAATCTCCTCTGAAGCCTCCATGCTTTCACACACTAACAGTTCCCTTTGAGAGTGAACCCAAATTTAAACATTGCTCTAGGACCCCTGAAATAATCTTGATACCATCTGCATATCCCAAGGAAAAGTGTCAGGGCCTCGTGATGTATTTGAAAGAGCACAGGAGGAGGAATTCGGAAGAACGGATTTTTAGAGTGGGTTTTACAATTTCCTGGCAACACTGACTCTGAAAGTACCACTGATCCCTGATCATCACTTCTTCAAAATGGAGCTAATGGAATCATCTCTTAAAAGGTGAAAATATGCACACCAAACACGTGTAAAAAGAACACTTGAAACAAAGCATACAAGCACAAGAAATATTAACAAAAGAGGAAAACCATGCATTCAAACTTCTCTACATAACCTAGCTCAAGAGTCACTTAAACCCCCAAATGTCCTTCCAAATTCTAAGGAGAGCAAAAATATTCCTAACTAGACATTTAGGAATGTCTTATTGCACGTGTATGATGTTAGGCTATATGCACAAGGCTAATAAAATTTCAGCTTACATCTGTATAGCACTCTATAGTTTATTAAGTTCTTTCATATACATGAAATCATGGCAGAGCTGTGCATTTTATATGCTGAATGCATGTTTTATAAAGCACTTGGGCCTTTGCATAATCAGTGTATATACTATATGCACGCCCGTTGTATGTAACGAGGAGTATAATATTATTTAAACTATTACACAAGGTATACTGTTGTATCCTTACTTTTACAACATATTAGTGGCGATATGTATGATTTATACCATGCTGAGCACTTTGTGAGGAATAAAACCCCTAATTAAAGCTAGACTCCTGTGGGAAAACATGAATTGCTTTATGATGATTCATTTTACACTGATTTCCAGATCACATAACTACTCAAACCAAGGTCCTACCTGAACATAGTTTGTGAAAATAATTAGCAAAAGAGGTATTAAAACCTCTGGAAATTTCCTCTGTGTTTTGTATTTTCCCCTATGGAATTTGTTAGTATTTTTATTTTTAACAGGAGGTAAGATCATTCGATTTCAAGTGCACAAAAAGTAGTTACAGAATGAAGTTATATTGATTATAATAGAACATGAATAATCTCTCTCCCATCATCTATCATTACTTTGCTGGAAAATGGCAAAGAACCCACATCTTTATAATGAAATCATCTGCGAGTGGCCTTGAGACTAGAAAATTAATAAAACAAATAAAGTGATTCCAAACCTAACCTTCTATGCCTCTCTCTTTCCTTACCCCATTGCTTTTTAAGTGAAACTAGAGAGTAGACTCTTCATCTGATACCAGAGGACTAATTCAATTAAGCTTAAACTGAAGTTCTGTTTTATATGGATATTAATACAGTCTGCATTGATGTTTATAAAAAGCTTTTTAGGTTATTGATGTTATCTGAACCCTAAGTGCTCAAATAGCCATAGTTAATAATGCAGATTTATCTTAGAGGACTTCAAAAATATACATTTAATTTCTAGATATAACCAATTCATAATTAAAGAATATTGGCTATAGGAAAATGTACTTTTTAGCCATCACACACACACACACACCCCTGTTTCATGATACCTCATTCCTCAAATGTTTAGTACTTTCTGACTTTTTTTAAAAATAAGCAACTCAAAAGTTATGTCACCAAAAGAACCATAAGAAGAATATCAAATTCACTTTGTACCATGCTGAAATAGTTTTACATCTGAATTATGTCACTCCCAAGTTTCTCATCATGGAGGTGGTGGGTAGCTTTCTGCAGAATATAATTGAAGAAACACAATGAGTTCTATCCCAAAGCAACCTCCACATCATGCCTGGAGCCACCAACAGGTGAACTATTGACAGCTGAGGAATGCAGAAGAGGCAAAGAAAGGAACTTTGGGAGTAGTATATACCATATAGAAGAGGTGTTTCTTTACCTACGTTATCTTCCTTAAACGTTAAAACAGCCACTTGCAGGTAGCATCAGCAGATGCCCAGAAAGATTAAGTAACTGGCCCAAGGCCACACACAGGTACAAGCATCAGACTGAAGCCCACATCTGATTTCAGATGCCAGCCAACCACACACTGAGAAGGATTTTAATTCACAGATTTTAATGTTTTTCTTCTAAATATCACCAAATAATCCAGGTCTTACTTCCTATGACCTACAATGTTGTTTTGTTGCTAAGCCGTGCCTGACCCTTTTGTGATCCCACGGACAGTAGCCCACCAGTCTTCTCTGTCCATGGGATTCCCCAGGCAAGAATCCTGGAGTAGGTTACCATTTCCTTCTCCAGGGGATCTTTCTGACCTGTATCTCCTGAATTTTCTGTATTGGTAGCTGATTCTCTACCTCTGTGCCACCAGGGAAGCCCTATAAAGACCAGGATTCCAAAGTAAGACAGTCAATAAGTTCAGTTCAGTTTAGTCACTCAGTTGTGTCCGACTCTTTGCGACCCCATGAATTGCAGCACGCCAGGTCTCCCTGTCCATCACCAACTCCCAGAGTTCACTCAGACTCACGCCCATCGAGTCCGTGATGCCATCCAGCCATCTCATCCTCTGTCGTCCCCTTCTCCTCCTGCCCCCAATCCCCCCCAGCATCAGAGTCTTTTCCAATGAGTCAACTCTTTGCATGAGGTGGCCAAAGTACTGGAGCTTCAGCTTTAGCATCATTCCTTCCAAAGAAATCCCAGGGTTGATCTTCTTCAGAATGGACCGGTTGGATTTCCCTGCAGTCCAAGGGACTCTCAAGAGTCTTCTCCAACACCACAGTTCAAAAGCATCAATTCTTTAGCGCTCAGCCTTCTTCACAGTCCAACTCTCACATCCATACAGGACCACTGGAAAAGCCTTGACCAGACGGACCTTAGTCGGCAAAGTAATGTCTCTGCTTTTGAATATGCTATCTAGGTTGGTCATAACTTTTCTTCCAAGGAGTAAGCATCTTTTAATTTCATGGCTACAGTCACCATCTGCAGTGATTTTGGAACCCCAAAAAATAAAGTCTAACACTGTTCCCACTGTTTGCCCATCTATTTCCCATAAAGTGATGGGACCAGATGCCATGATCTTCGTTTTCTGAATGTTGAGCTTTAAGCCAACTTTTTCGCTCTCTTCTTTCACTTTCATCAAGCTTTTTAGCTCTTCACTTTCTGCCGTAAGGGTGGTGTCATCTGCATATCTGAGGTTATTGATATTTCTCCCAGCAATCTTGATTCCAGCTTGTGTTTCTTCCAGTCCAGCGTTTCTCATGATGTACTCTGCATATAAGCTAAATAAGCAGGGTAACAATATACAGCCTTGACGTACTCCTTTTCCTATTTGGAACCAGTCTGTTGTTCCATGTCCAGTTCTAACTGTTGCTTCCTGTCCTGCATATAGGGTTCTCAAGAGGCAGGTCAGATGGGCTGGTATTCCCATCTTTTTCAGGATTTTCCACAGTTTATTGTGATCCACAAGTGGATCAATAGGTACATAAAGGTTATAGGTACTAAAGGAAACCATTCCTGAATATTCAGTGGAAGGACTGATGCTAAAGCTCCAATTCTTGGCCACCTAATGTGAAGAACTGACTCATCGGAAAAGACCCTGATGCTGGGAAAGATTGAAGGCAGGAGGAGAAGGGGACGACAGAGGATGAGATGGTTGGAGGGCATCACAGACTCAATGGACATGAGTTTGAGCAAGTTCTGGGAGATAATGGACAAGGAAGCCTGGAGTGCTGCAGTCCACAGGCTCACGAAGAGTCAGACATGACTGAAGAGACAGCAAGGTTATCATATAATATAACAAAGACTCTCAGGTAAAATGGTTACCAGGGAAGGGCCTCAGCCTGTTAACACATACTAACCTATTAGGATGGGATAGTTTTGCAGATTATATGTTTGTAGCTGAGCATATTGTCAGGAAATAAAATCCCTAATTAAACTAGATTCCCATAGGAAAAAAATGATTTGCTTAACATTAAGGTTTCTAGATATTCTGTCCATAGAAACTAGAACCCAGCTCAACAGTTTCTGAAAAAAATGCAAATTTAAAAGTGGCCCAAGGCTGAGGAAGTCTGGAAATCGATAGAAGAACAGCAAAGGGATACCATCAATAAAGATCTTTTCAAAATGCCAGGGGCTCAGGAAGATCACCTGAAGGAGGGTATGTCAACCCATGTCAGCATTCATGCCTGGAGAGTCCCACGAACAGAGAAGACTGGTGGGCTGCAGTCCATGGGGAAGCAGAGAGACAGACACGACTGAAGCAACTTAGCTTGCAGGCACACAGACGCTATTTAATCCTCAGAAGAATCCTATAAGGTAGGTATGATTTGCTACAGCATCCTGTTCTACAGATAAGGAAATAAGGCTGAAAAGTTTAGCAAACTTGACTGCTTCACATAATATATTTGTTTCCTCCACAACAAAGTACCACACATTGGGTGGCTTAAACAACAGAAACTGTCTCAGTTCTAGAGGTCCAACATCAAGGGGTGGCAGGGTAGGTTCCTTCTCACGGCTGTGAGGCAGAATCTGTTTGTTGCAGGCCTCTCTCCTGGGTGCTGACAGCCTCAAGCATTCCTTGGCTTCTAGATGTTCTCTCTCTGCCTTCACACCATCTTCCCTCTGCATGTGCCTGCCTCTGTCCAAATCTCCCCTTTTAATAAGGACAGCAGTCGTGCTGGATTAGAGTCCACCCTAATGACTTCATGTGACCTTGATTTCCTCTGTAAAGACCCTATTTCAAATAAGGCCACATTCTGAGTACTAGAGGTTAGGACTCTGACATCTTTGGGGCGGGGGGACACAATCCCACTCATAACACACAGCTATTAGGCAGTCAGGCTGGCTCCCTTTAACCACTCATCTATAACTCCTCCTTGAGGAGCCAAGTCCAGTCAGGTGACAGAGCAGAGCCTTCCAAGCAAGAGGGCTGCAGAGAGAGATGGGCGGCAGGAAGCAGCAAGGATGAGGAAGACAGGGACCTCCTCTTGAACTCCCTACACATCCGTTGAAAGCTTATCCAAGATCCCACCTGCTGTGTGCAGTGTGCGTTAATGTCCTGTAGGAAATGCAGGGCTCGGTGAGGTCTCAGCCTCTGTCCTCAGTCTTCATCCAGTGACTCAGCCGGAGGGGTGGAAGTGGGGACATACACAGACAGCTCCTCTGTAATCACCACACTGAGACATCATGCCCAAGACCACGTGGGAGGGGCAGAAGGGACAGTGCATTATGGAAACAGCAGTGAGACTTCATTCCAACTGGGGATGGCTCCATGAGAGGACAGGCTTTGCAATGGGCTAGTTTCAACAAGAGAAGATAAGAAGACATGTAGACAAACAGAGCCAACACCTGCTGAGAGTTTAGATGGAAAGCCTACGCTGGGGGAAGCTGGCACCCCCAATCTTTACAATAGCCTAGGCAACGGGTATTCTCCCCAGTTTACAGGTGAAGAAGCTAAAGCCTGCAGATTTCAGAGAGGGGGAATAAGACCAGGATCCTAACCTCCAACAAGGAAACCCAAAGATCTTAGCACAGGACTCAGCTGGCTCTCAAGAGCTATAACACTCAAGAATGAGTAAAGCGAGGCTTCCCTGGTGGCTCAGTGGTCAACCAGTAAGGAGACATGGGTTCATTCTCTGGTCCAGGAAGATCCCGCATGCTTCGGAGCAACTAAGCCCATGCACCACAACTGCTGAGCCCACTGCTGCAACTGCATGCCCGAGAGCCTGTGCTCCACAGCAGAGAGCAGTCACTGCAGTTATCAGCCCACTCAGCACAGCTAGAGAGCAGCCCCCGCTCAGCCACAGCTGGAGAAAACCCTGGGCAGCAACAGCCAAAATAAATTATTTTTTTTAATGAGTAAAGCCAATTCATCATTTTGTTTCTGATACCAATACAAAAGCAAAAGTACAGTTCAGCATGCAAAAATCAGAGGGATTCTATTTCAAAAACACCAAGTCTGCTCAAATTCACTACAGTATAAAATAAGATTATTTCCTGTAGCAAAGGTAGAAAAAAATTTCAGAAAGTTATAAAACTGGTGATTTCTAATAACAGAAGTGATCATATAGCCAGCTAGGGCCGCTACATGCATATGTGGGTGTGTTTGTGTATGCGTGTTTTTATGTGTACATTTTTTTCCTTTAAGCCATTAGAACTTTGGAAAATTTTATGACAACAATGTGCCGTGTACGTGAAAGATGGATGGGTTAAAGTTACTGTTTTCTTAGGATCTGTCTGGAGTTTGACAGCCACGCACCGGTGCACTATCTGGAAAGATTTAGGACCTCTGCTGTAAAATTATTTATTAGTTGTTATTTATACTACGTGCTCACTAGCAGACCACCCAGTGCTGTAACAACAAAGGCAGTCACGCTGTCTCTCTCCAAAACAAGCAAGAGACCACAGGGGCCACCTCTGGGTGTCACCGCTGAAAGATGTGGCTTCCGGCAGGGAAGTAGGTTCTATGTTTTGAAGGTGCTGCCATGCTAACAGAGACCAACTAAATGGAAAACGCCGGGCTCAGCATGAGAGGCTCGGGCTAAGCCATCCCTTTAGAGGCCTCAGTTCTGTCATCTGTAAAAGGGTGGATTGCTTCGCTGTTTGCCTGAAACTACCACAACATTTTAATCCCAATAAAAAATTAAAAGTTTAAAGTTTGGGGGGAAAATGTTTTTAAATAAAATGAAGAAAAACATGTAAAAATAAATAAAAAAGAAACAAGAGGAAGGGCTGCACCAGAAGTCTCTCAGTTCCCTTCCCCTCTGAACCCTGGATTTTAAGAAGATGAGTCTGTGAGCAGTTGCTTGCTAACCCTGGGGTGTGATCTGGGGCAAATCTCAGTGCCTGGGCCTCAGGATCCAACAGGCTGCCCCCTCCATCCTTCTGACCTCCCACTTTGGCTTGAGTAAGCTAACAAAGCATATCAGAACATTCTTCAAGGCCTCAAAAGAAAAGCTCTTTGTTTAATGCTTAATTGGGACATATTAAATATGTCAAGATGTGGTTCCGCTAGATCAAGAAGAGATCAAGTTTTTCTTTTTAATATAGGAAGTAACTGTTTCTACCATTTATAGTGAATTAATAAATATAAAAATAAATGAATAGAGCAAGCATCTCTCCCCAAATCCCCATCCTAACCCAAAAAACAGTCGTTTGGTAACTTTTAGTTTTTTCTTTTGAGTTATTTGTCTAAAATTTAATCAACCAAATACACAAATATCTTCTTCAGTACAAGGAATTAACACCCTCATTTTAAGTGGTCAATCTCTCTCTCTCAGGCTGAAGCTCCCATCAGCCAAAGTTTCATCGTGGAATAACTCATTCAGGGAGCTCATCACTGGTATAGTTCAGTCTTCCCATGTTTTTCCAAGAGTGAAGTTCAACCAAAGTAATCTATGGCTATTAACTGAACTGGAACTTCTAATTCTAAGCCCTGTTCTCTTCCTATTAAAGCAAGATATCCTCTAGGCTGGAGGGCTCCCATGCCCAATATGAGGCCTTGCTCATATTTAATGATTCCCAAACCTGGCTCCACAGAAATCATTTCTGGGGATAAGTCCCAAGAGTTCACAAGAATCATGGAATATTACTCAGCTATTAAAAAGAATGCACTTGAATCAGTTCTAATGAGGTGGATGAAACTGGAGCCTATTATACAGAGAGAAGGAAATCAGAAAGAAAAACACCAATACAGTATACTAATGCATATATATGGAATTTTGAAAGATGGTAATGATGATCCTATATGCGAGACAGCAAAAGAGACACAGATGTAAAGAATAGATTTTTGGACTCTGTGGAAGAAGGCGAGGGGGGCATGATTTGAAAGAATAGCATTGAAAAATGTATATTATCATATGTGAACTAAATTGCCAGTCCAGGTTCAATGCATGAGACAGGGTACTCAGGGCTGGTGCATTGGGATGACCCTGAGATAGGATGGGGAAGGAGGTGGGAGGGAAGTTCAGGATGGGGAACACATGTACACCCATGGCTGATTCATGTGAATGTATGGCAAAAACCACCACAATATTATAAAATAATCAGCCTCCAATTAAAATAAATTAAAAAAAAAAAAAGAATCACCTTTACTGACTTCTAGAGGAAAGAAGAGCACTTTAGGCAAGAGTGAGACTCTTAGAAACAGAAAAAATGTTAACAGATTCTTCTATCTTGGGAAAAGGCAAAAGCATAATATTGCTAGATGTTACAAAAACACAGAGTATACCCTAAAAACAAAGGGAAAATGAAAGTAATCAAAACAATAATGACTTTAAGTAGAAATTTTAGTAAATGAGGGCATTAAATAATTTAAAATTAAGTAATTTAAAACAGTCCTTTAAGATTGACTGGTTTGATCTCCTTGCTGTTCAAGGGACTCAAGAGTCTTCTCCAGAACCACAGTCCAAAAGCATCAATTCTTCAGCACTCAGCTTTCTATATGGTCCAACTCTCATATCCATACATTACTACTGGAAAAACCATAGCACTGACTAGATGGACCTTTGTCAATAAAGTAACATCTCTGCTTTTTAATATGCTGTCTAGACTGGTCATAGCTTTTCTTCCAAGGAGAAGTGTCCACTCAAAAGTAGAAACAATCATTTAATAAATTTGCAAAGCATCATCCATTCTCCACAACTATCCAGATTTTGCCACACTTCAAATCTCGTTTCTTTGCTTAAGTATTTTAAAGTAAATGTCAGACATTACTCTTGTATACTTCAATATGCATGCCTACAGAAAAGGTTTTTCATAAAATTCAACATCCCTTCTTGATTAAAAAAAAAAAAGAACAGAAGGAAACTTCTACAACATGATAAAGGCCATATATGAAAAACTCATAGCTAACATGATACTCAACAATGAAAGACTAAACTTTAGCCCTAAGATTAGGGAAAAGACGAAGATGTCTACTTTCACCACTTTTATTCAATATATTATCAGAAATCCTAGCCAGAGAATTAGTCAAGAAAAAGAAATGTACCCAAATCTAAAAGAAGTAAAATTACTTCTGTTCACAGATGATACGATCTCATATGTGAAACCACGAAAAAAAAAATTGTGTTCTCTATTAGATCTAATAAACTCAGCAAAATTGCAGGGTAAAAAGATAAAAACAAAAATCAATTGAATTTCTATACACTAACAATAAACGATCCTAAAAGGAAATGCAAATTGGTAAAGAATCCGCCTGCAATGCAGGAGACCCTGGTTTGATTCCTGGGTTGGGAAGATCTCCTGTAGAAGGGAAAGGCTACCCACTCCAGTATTCTGGCCTAGAGAATTCCATGGACTGTATATCCATGGGGTCACAAAGAGTCAGACATGACTGAGCGACTTTCACTTTCACTTTTCATCCTAAATGGGAAAACGATCCCATTTAGAATAGCATCAAAATGAGAAAAATATTTAGGAATAAATTAACAAAGGTGGCAAAAGACTTATACACTAAAAACTAAACTGCCTGGAAAGAAATTAAAGACAACGCAAATAAATGGAAAGACACTTCCATTTCTACATTCATTAATTGAATGATTCTAATATTACTAAGATATAAATAGCATACAAAGCCATCCACAAATTCAAGGCAATCCTATCCAAATACCTGGCATTTTTTGCAGAAATAGAAAAACTCCTCCTGAAATTAATGTTATCTCAAGGGACTCTAAACAGCCAAAAAAAACTCAATAAATAAGAATAAAATTGAAACATTCACATTTCCTGATTTTTAAACTTTATACAACTGTAATCAAAAGAGTGTGGTACTGGCAACAAGAACACACATATAAACCAGTGGAACAGAACAGAGCACTCATAAATAGATCATCATGTACACAACCAAATGATTTTCAAAGGGTACTGATAGTCTTCCAAAAAATGGCACTAGGCAAACGGGACATCCAATGCAAAAGAAATAAATTGGACAATTACATCATATATAAAACTTAGTTCAGTTCAGTCGCTCAGTCATGTCCAACTCTTTGCAACCCCATGGATGGCAGTATGCCAGGCCTCCCTGTCCATCACCAACTCCCAGAGTTTACCCAAACTCATGTCCACTGAATTGGTGATGCCATCGAACCATCTCATCCTCTGTTCTCTGCTTCTTCTCCTGCCTTCAGTCTTTCCCAGCATCAGGGTCTTTTCCAATGAGTCAGTTCTTCACACCAGGTGGCCAAAGTATTGGAGTTTCAGCTTCAACATTCGTCCTTCCAATGAACACCCAGGACTGATCTGCTTTAAAATGGACTGGCTGGATCTCCTTGCAGTCCAAGGAACTCTCCAGAGTCTTCTCCAACACCACAGTTCAAAAGCATCAATTCTTCGGCACTCAGCTTTCTTCACAGTCCAACTCTCACATCCATACATGACTACTGGAAAAACCATAGCCTTGACTGGATGGACCTTTGTGGAGAAAGTAATGTCTCTGTTTTTAAATATGCTATCTCAATTGGTCATAACTTTCCTTCCAAGGAGTAAGCGCCTTTTAATTTCATGGCTGCAATGACCATCTGCAGTGATTTTAGAGCCCCAAAATAAAGTAATGTCTCTGCTTTTGAATATACTATCTAGGTTGGTCATAACTTTTCTTCCAAGGAGTAAGCGCCTTTTAATTTCATGGCTGCAGTCACCATCTGCGGTGATTTTGGAGCCCAAAAAAACAGTCTGACACTGTTTCCATTGTTTCCCCATCTATTTCCCATGAAGTGATGGGGCCAGATGCCATGATCTTCGTTTTCTGAATGTTGAGCTTTAAGCCAACTTTTTCACTCTCCTCTTTCACTTTCAACAAGAGGCTTTTTAGCTCCTCCTCACCTTCTGCCATAAGGGTGGTGTCATCTGCATATCTGAGGTTATTGATATTTCTCCCAGCAATCTTGATTCCAGCTTGTGCTTCCTCCAGCCCAGCATTTCTCATGATGTACTCTGCATAGAAGTTAAATAAGCAGGGTGACAATATACAGCCTTGACGTACTCCTTTTCCTATTTGGAACCAGTCTGTTGTTCCATGTTCAGTTCTAACTGTTGCTTCCTGACCTGCATACAGATTTCTCAAGAGGCAAGTTTGTGTAACTTTGGCCACTCCAATCTATAGTAATCATTACATTTCTCATACTACTAATGAACATTTAAGCTATAACAGAATGAATTAATATATAGTTACTGTGCTATTAAGCCATTTGATGGTTCAGTACCTCTAAATAGATGGAAAACTCCACCAGCAAGGCTGGGATACATATATGCTATAATAGCACACAGCAAAGAACTGAGTATAATACATATAGGAAGCATAGTAAATAAAACCTTCTTATTGACTCAATGATTCTTTCATTTGTTCATGATAATTGCAAATGCATATTCTTTGTATATGAAAAGTTGCGAGGAATTCTGATTCTGGTACTGAAGAAAAAAATGAGGCCAGATTTTCAACCTATTTGCAAAAATGTTAGTCGCTCAGTTGTTTCTGACTCTTTGCAACCCCATGGACTGTAGCCCACCAAGTTCCTCTGTTCATGGAATGCTCTCCAGGCAAGAATACTGGAGTGGGTAGCCATTCCCTTCTGCAGGGGATCTCCTCCTACTTAAAACAACTAAAAAACAAGGTAAAACCCATATAAAAACATTTTCAGATACTGGACCAGAGGCAGTGTGAGACAATGACTTTTGAGAAAACAGGACTGAGATACCTGAGTCCTATAATTACTTTGCTTTCTGCAGGCACTTTCCAGACCACAGTGAAGAGAAAGGAAGCAAAGAGAGTCAGGCAGTCTTGCTGAATTAAAAAGAGATTAGAGTTCAGGGATGTTAAGTTGCCTAAAACTGATGGGGCTGAATCTCTGAGGGAATAAAATTACAAAGAAAGAGAGCTACCCAGAGATGTTTAGAAGCCTGACCTTGAGTCTCAGACTGAGCACTGCTTTATCCATGAATGCCACTGGTGAGCAGTAAGCTGAACAATTCCCTGAGTTTCTACAGGGGTGGGAAATTTGTGTTTGTATCAGTCAAAAGGCCTCTTAACATATGGAGCTTCAAGCAGAGTTCCAAAAGTTAAGTATATGTCAACAAAAAAAAAAAAAAAGAAGGAAATTATAAAATTGGCCAAACCAATCTATAATTTCAGAAAGACCAAACATTACTTGAGGTTGGTACAGAATTGGACTGACTGCAGAGGAAGAGAGGAGATATTTTCAAGGTGATAAAAAATATTTAATTCATAAGTTGATAACAAAGGTGTATATGGCTGTCCAAGTTTATAAAATTCTATATTTAAATGGATATATTTAATTTTATGAAAAGGATACTCTTAAAATTAAATTTATCAGTAAAAAATAATTATGACAGAGCTCCTAGCAAGAAGCCACCATTTAAATTTACATTTTGACATCTTTGCTTCAAAGTTTAGACTTAAAGATGTTATAGGCATGCTTCCAGCACCTGAACCCATACAAAGTCACTATGCACAGACGGTAATTGAAGTCATTGTTTGGATACAACCAGATGGAAAGAGTATATAGGATAATGTGACAATCTCCTTACCCATTTGGTTTGGTTCTTAAATTACCCTGAAATACAGTTTGCACTTAAAACTTTCCTATACAGATGAATGCAGAAAAGTTGGAACATTTGTGTGATAATCTGAATAAAAAGAGAGAGAGCGTCAATATAAAAGAGAGAGAAAACCTCAGTAGCACTGGAATAAATGAAAATTTTGAAACCCAAATAGATTTGCATTATTTAGAAGTTATTGGATTTCAAACTGAAAGCTTTAAAACTTGTTATAGGAATGCAAAGAGGAACCTGCCCCCATAACCTGCCTCCTCCCTGCTGTTTCTGAAGACTAAATTGGAAATGACAGCAGGAATTAAACTGTGGAGTTTCAGAGTAGTACATCAATGACAAATAACTAATATTTTTCTTCCTGTTATACACTTTGTCAGAAATATTCTTGAGATTGGGTTTTTCCAAAGACTATAAAAACAAATCTAAAACACAAGAAAACACACAATAGCTTTCAGTTCACAGAGAATACCCTCCAAATACAAGCATCTCATCTTGTCAGACTGTTGCTTAGGACATTCTTGATAGAGCTAAGGAAGTTGAAAGCTAGCCGTCAATAAGTATATTCACATGACAAACACACATCAGTGGCTTTATTTTTGCACAGCACACTATTTTGTCAAACTTAATACAAACCAGATAGAAGACAGACAGTATTTTTATGCAAAATGGAAACTAAGGTCTCCAAATAAAGGACTGCACTTGCAACCTCCTGATCAGACTCTCCCAGATTGTACACATGTATTATTTTAAAGGAAAGAACATTCACATATGATACAATAAAAATTAAAATTTATCAAATATTTTAAAAATAAAAACTGTTTCAACCACTTTAGAAAAAAGAGATAATCAATATGGAGAGACTAGCTACTTTTTGAAATTCATTTTTTGGGAAATGCTCTGATATTTCAGAGACTCCTGGGAAAAATAAGAAGGAATGATAAAGAAGCTGATGAAATTTGCCTTTGTCATTCTTTTTCTTAATTTTTAGCATTATTTTCCAATTTCATTTACTGTCCACTCTAGTTTTCTATAGCTGTCTATAAACATTTAGTCTTGTTTCTCTGCCCTTGAGACAGTTCAGTTAAGAGACTGTCATTCTTTTTCTTCCAATAAGAATATAACTAAGAAAATTTAGCCTTGATTTAATATTCTCTTAAATGCAGACTTTCATTCATAAACTGGGAGACAACATTTTCAAAGGATTTCTCAGTTTTCTTCCTGATTTGCTCTCTCTGCTCCTTTCTCTCCTTCCTTACCTCCTTCATTTTTATCTACAAATCAAAACAAACACATATTCTTGCCCCATATTTCAAATAAGACTCAGGAATTATTTATGATTTCCACCCCTGCCCAAGGTCACATATGTTTGACTGGGAGATTTGAGTCAAGAGCATTCATGCTCTGTTTATCCATTCATGATGTAAATATCAAATTTCCATAGGTACCTAGAATACTTCAAAGCGATGGAAAGAGATATGGAATGGGAAAGACCCAGGCTTTCCCTTCCAGAGGTCCATCCAGCAAGATAGATGGGCAATGAGCAAGTACCTGTGAAGGTGAAAAGTCGTGTGAAGGAAATTTAAAAGATGCATTGTAAGTGAATGGCAACGGGGCACAACAGACTTTTGGGATCAAGGATGTAATCTTCTGAGAAAATGGTGTTTCCATTGAGACTTGAAGAAAAAGTCAAAGTTAGATTAAAAAGTAAGTATGGAGAAGAGAATGTTAAATTTAAGGGAGCAGAAGGCAAACCAAGTGCATGGAAAATCTGGAAAGTGAAGATGATCAATATGAAGAGAACTTATTTGGGCGAGAGGTCACTGAATTTTACACTTGTTTTCCTCTGTCTAAATGCTCTATCCCCAGACGGACGAATGGCTCATTGCTTCTCCTCATTCCAGTCTTGGCTCAAATGCTAAAATCTTCTTTTATTATATAATTAAAATTCAGTACTCCCAGCACTCATTATTTACCTCTTTTCTGCATTATCGTTTGATATAAAGTATGCTTCTGTCTCTCTCCCTCATCTAGGATGCAAGTCCTGTAAGAGCAAGAGATCTGAACTGCCTTGTTCTCACTACCAAGAAGAACTAGGGCTTAGTACGTGGAGAGTAAATATGTGTCAAATAAAAGATAAAGAGACAAGTAGAGAGAAATGAGCACACAGGCAGGAGCAGACGTTTTAGGATGCCATATGCTATGAAAATAATTTTCTTCTTTAATGACAATGAAAAAGATAGAGGAATAGATTTAAATAAGGAAAGAACATGATTTGTGTTTTCAGAAAAAAATAAGAATATTTTGTTTTTAATGTGGAGCTCAGCTCCAAAGGGGAAGAGATGTATGTGGGGGAGGATAGCAAGGAATTCATTGTGGTGACTGAAATCACAGATGTTACGAAGAGGTTAAAAAGTTACAGAGCCACCAGGACTGGAAAACTGAAATGCAAGACCCTTATTGAAAAGGGCTTTGTGTACCCAACTAAGAATTCAAACTTAGCTTTGCAAACAGCGTGATGCTATTCTAGGCTACTCCAGGAAGGAGAAAGATATTTATTGTTTTGGAAGAATGACACTGATAGCAGCATCTAGAAAGCTGAATCAGGGCTTGATATGAATGAATGTGCCAACTGGAGATAAATGACTTGTTTAAGATTATGCAATCAATAAGTAGCAGAGTTGAAATTCTGACTTTAAACTTAATGTTACTACCACTAAGTTACCTATTTGTTATGATAATATTACATAACAGCAATAGCAGTGACATCACTTCTAGTTAGATAGTTCATTACATCTGTACATGATAGCATGTATTCTTCACAGTAGTCTCGTAAGGTAACTACTATTATTACTTCATATATGTGTCTGTGTCTGTGTCTGTGTCTGTGTGTATGTGTGTGTGTGTGTACACATCCTCACGTAACCACACAAGTTGAGTGATGCCAGAGGCATGGGTCTCCCAGCTCCAAGTCTGGAAGACCCACACTTCAGTGGCCTTCTATTTGTCTCAGTCTTTGCCTGTAGCTTGTGTAGAGTCAACCACACAAGAGACAATTCTACATAAGTTTCAGGCAAAGACTGGACAAATAGAAGAAGTCAATAACACAAGAGACAACTCTCCTTGGACTTCAAGGAGATTAAATCAGTCAATCAAAAAAGAAATCAGTCCTGAATATTCATCGGAAGGACTGATGATGAAGCTGAAGCTCTAATACTTTGGCCACCTGATGTGGAGAACTGACTCATTGGAAAAGACCCTGATGCTGGGAAAGATTGAAGGCAGCAGGAGGAGAAGGGGATGACAGAGGATGGGATGATTGAATGGCCTCACCAACTTGATGGACATGAGTTTCAGCAAGCTCCAGGAGTTGGTGATGGACAGGAAATCCTAGCCTGCTTCAGTCCAAGGGGATTTCAAAGAACTGGACACTATTGAGCAACTGAACTGAACTGAACTTGCCTGAAGCTGGCACTGAAGTTGGTGCTTTCATTTCTTTCCTCTGTAATTAATGTCCTCTCATCTCTCTTGTTCAAAGAGACAATTCTTTTGGGGTTTCCCTTGTTCAAACAGTCTGAGTAAAGTACCCATTCCTTGCAATTTGAGTCTTGGAGAATGCGTGGAGCTGATTAAACACACACAGTTTGGTGATATTAATACTATTACACAGAAGCAGAGAATCCAAGAAATAGCATGTGAGTCACACAAAGCCATTTCATGGAGGAGAAAATGGACTCAGAGAAAGAAAATAATTTAAGGCAAACAAAACAGTCACCCTACCACCAAAACCAAATCAAAACAAAACAAAAACAAGTTATTTTTGAGGACACAACCTATAATCTTTCTATTATATCACCTACTTTCATAATATCCTCTTACAAATTAGGTTAAAGTATAAATCTTCCTGGACCAGGGATCAGACCCACAGCTTCTGCATCTCCTGTCCTGGAAGGCAGATTGTTTACCACTGTGCCATCTGGGAAGCCTAACGTACTGTAGATGGGTTTTAAATTTCAGTTTTAAAATGAAAAGTTTCATTTATAAGGAAAATTCATTCATGCTCAATTCTTTATTCCCATTGGTGCTGGATTATTATAGAATAGGAAATGCTTACACCAACTACTCTTTTGTGAAATTAAATCTGTATCCACTTGTGTCAAAAGAGAGAAACCATACAAAACAGCTCAATCTCTCCATTTCTATGATAGTTAAGATGAAAATGAAATGAGTATTAATCCTTGCTTACATAACTTGGCTTCTATGGGAAGGCAAGATTTTGATTGTTAGGCAAATCACATTTGCCCAGAAGCTATTTTAGAAAATATTTCTCTAACCAACGGGTGGTGCAATTCTCTAATTCACACGCATTGGTGTTTTACAACAAGTGATTCTCACTTTTTATTGAGACACTTACTATGAAATTAGTTTTGGCTCCACAGAGTCATCATCATTATTTAAGAAACATTGACTTCTGTTAGAGGTCAAAGCACAAAAACCATTTGGCTCTGTGCTTGTGCCCAAATAGTTAGTTATATATAGATTTCACCTTCTCTTTGGTGAAGAGCAAACATAGCAGGGGTCTCAAAGCCTACAGCAGCCAAGTAACATTGAACAATGTTTGTTGTGTGCAAAGATGTCAGGTCTATAAAGAGTTTAGGGGCTGAAATCCAGCCAACATTCAACCTGCTAGCTTCAAGAAAGAGTAACTTCTTTTCCAATTTGTCCAGAGTCTTGCAGAGTTTGGCAGAGGCTGATGAATTATATGACCGTGGGTGAACACTTTTAAGCACTTTTAAGTCAGACAAGACTTAGTGACTGAACCTCAATTTCTTCAACTATTAAAATAATAATGATAATACTTAGACCATAAAATGCATATTATATAATTATATTGTAAATGCTATACTCAGGCACATGTGTCATCATTCACAATTTTAATTTAATTGGTCCTTTTCCTGGATATATCCTATTTCTCTTCCCTAGAGAAAATAGTATTTCCTGATAATTATTCTGGTAAAATTTGTTACCTGATAATTATTTTCTAGCAAAACAAGTTCTACTCCCAATTTGTTAAAATTGGCTCCATCTTTAAAAATTTATTCTGGCAAATGCTGGTGTTATGAATAATTTATGGACAAGTTACCACAAGAGCTAGAATATTTAGAAGAGAATCTTAAGTGGTTTCTAGCATATATATTTGATGTGGTTAGAAGCAAAAAAAAAATGTCAAAAAATCTGTGCAAATGCGTATTATAATAAAATATGCAATGTAAATTTCTATCAACTCACTTCCGATGTAAAAATATACCTCTAAGCAGACACTCTTTTCCCCATTTTCCTCTAGGTTAACAGAGAATTCAGTACACATCTCATATTATCCAGAAATAATCCACTCAAATGAAAAGCCCAGGGAGCTATGCAAATTTCATTGAAAAGATTGTAGTAACTTTGTAAGATGTTTACATTACCCACCCTACAGCAAATTTTTCAAAACAGGCATATCTAGCTTTAAAAATCCTCTAATCCCCAGAAGCCTGCTCACAGGATTAATCTTCATTTTTATCCCATGCAGCTCCTTCCTCCCCACCCTGCACCGTTTTTCGGGCTTCTTCTCTCTCCCACTTCCATAAACTGTGACTGGCTCCTTACGTTAATACTCAAAACAATTCAGCAAGTTGCACACCTACAGTTACACCACCACTGTCCAAGCAAGGATCCTCCATTTATTGGGACCTATTTCACCTTAAAATAGCACAGGGGAGAAGGAGGAGGAGGAAGAGGATAAAATCTTGACCCTTAGATACATGCATGAGCTTATTTTATTCATTGAACAAGAGGTTATCATGCTTCTTTTTACTTTCCTGAACTCTTACCTGGCAGCCCATAGAGGGGCATGTCCATCGCATTTTAAATGTATTTCTCTTTCAATTCTGGTTTCCTCGGTGTGTATGCCCAGCTATTAAAAAGAATACATTTGAATCAGTTTTAATGAGGTGGATGACGCTGGAGCCGATTATACAGAGTGAAGTATGAAAAAAAAAATGTATTTCTGCTGCTGAGACAAAGTTCATTCTTCAGCACACAATGGCTTTGTCCAAGTACTTCAAAGAGTCTGGCAATGTGACCTACTTTGTGTGCTTAGTCACTCAGTCACGGCTTAGTCAGTCACTGAGCGACCTCATGGACTGTAGTCCACCAGACTCCTCTGTGCATGGGATTCTCCAGGCAAGAAAACTGGAGTAGGTTGCCATTTCATTCTCCAAGGGATCTCCCAGACCCAGGGATTGAACCTGTGTCTCCTGTGTGTCCTGCATTGCTTGTGATTCTTTACCTACTGAGCCACGGGGAGGCATAGTTTGCTTGCAATAATCTACAATTGTAGATGGTGGGGTTGGGGGAGATTCTTCCCAAAGGCTCTTTGGAGGCTGTGGATTCATCCAGGAGACTCTTTGGAGCAGATGACTCCTAGCCGCCAGTCCCAGGAATTCTCCCACAGCTGAGAGGTCATGAGATGTGTGTGGATTCAGAGGTGCTATAGGGCACAGAAAAGCTCCAAAATCACTGCAGATGGTGACTGCAGCCATGAAGTTAAAAGACTCTTGCTACTTGGCAGGATGCAGGATGCTAGGGACTGATCCACGGGGATAATCCAGAGAGAGGGTGTGGGGCGGGAGGGTGGAGGTGGGGGTCGGGATTGGGAGTTCATGTACACTCATGGCTAATTCATGTCAATGTGTAACAAAACGAATACAGTATTGTAAAGCAAAACAAACTAAAAAATAAAAATTAATTACAATGAAAGGAAAAAAAAAATGTATTTCTGCTGCTGAGACAAAGTTCATTCTTCAGCACACAATGGCTTTGTCCAAGTACTTCAAAGAGTCTGGCAATGTGACCTACTTTGTGTGCTTAGTCACTCAGTCACGGCTTAGTCAGTCACTGAGCGACCTCATGGACTGTAGTCCACCAGACTCCTCTGTGCATGGGATTCTCCAGGCAAGAAAACTGAGTAGGTTGCCATTTCATTCTCCAAGGGATCTCCCAGACCCAGGGATTGAACCTGTGTCTCCTGTGTGTCCTGCATTGCTTGTGATTCTTTACCTACTGAGCCACGGGGAGGCATAGTTTGCTTGCAATAATCTACAATTGTAGATGGTGGGGTTGGGGGAGATTCTTCCCAAAGGCTCTTTGGAGGCTGTGGATTCATCCAGGAGACTCTTTGGAGCAGATGACTCCTAGCCGCCAGTCCCAGGAATTCTCCCACAGCTGAGAGGTCATGAGATGTGTGTGGATTCAGAGGTGCTATAGGGCACAGAAAAGCTCCAAAATCACTGCAGATGGTGACTGCAGCCATGAAGTTAAAAGACTCTTGCTACTTGGCAGGATGCAGGATGCTAGGGACTGATCCACGGGGATAATCCAGAGAGAGGGTGTGGGGCGGGAGGGTGGAGGTGGGGGTCGGGATTGGGAGTTCATGTACACTCATGGCTAATTCATGTCAATGTGTAACAAAACGAATACAGTATTGTAAAGCAAAACAAACTAAAAAATAAAAATTAATTAAAATTAAAAAAAAAAAAAAAGACTCTTGCTACTTGGAAGTAAAACTATGACAAACCTAGACAGCGTATTAAAAAACAGAGACATCATTTTGCTGACAAAGGTCCATATGGTCAAAGCTACGGTTTTTTCAGTAGTCACATACGGATGTAAGAGTTGGACCGTAAAGGAGGCTGAATGCTGAAGAACTGATGCTTTCAGATTGTGGTGCTGAAGAAGACTCTTGATAGTCCCTTGGACAGTAAGGAGATGAAACCAGTCAATCCTAAAGGAAATCAACCCTGAATATTCATTGGAAGGACTGATGCTAAAGTTGAAACTCCAATACCTTGGCCACTTGATGCGAGAGTCGACTCATTGGAAAAGACCCTGATTCTAGGAAAGATTGAGGACAGAGAATGAGATGGTTGGATGGCATCACTGACTCAGTGGATGTGAGTTTGAACAAACCCCAGGAGATAGTGAAGGACGGGCAGTCTGGCGTGCTGCAGTCCTTGGGGTCATAGAGTCAGACATAACTTAGCAACTGAATGAGAACAACAGTGGGGCACAAAAGACCTTAAAATTTTTACACTATTCATTCACTACATGCTTTTCCCCAAAAGAGAAAAAAAAAAAAAGAAAAATCCCTTATGACACTTTGCAGGCATGAATGTTAAGCAGTAAATTTTTAGACTGGTTGAACTAGGGCACAGATGGCACTGGTGTAAAATCTTTCTGCAAGTTATATATACACAAAAGATGTGTTTGTATCCATATCTATGCACAGATATATTTGTTTTAAGAAAGGGAAAAAAGACATGTTTTTTTCTTATCCCAGTGATTCAAGAGAAAATTAAGGAGTGGGATATATTATTTGCATGTGGTTGGGTATGGGCATGAAATGTTTCCTTAATATCTCTAATTTTCATGAAGAGATCTCTGGATTTTCCCATTCTATTGTTTTCCTCTATTTCTTTGCACTGATCACTGAGGAAGGCTTTCTTATTTCTCCTTGCTATTCTTTGGAACTCTGCATTCAAATGGATACATCTTTCCTTTTCTCCTTTGCCTTTTGTTTCTCTTCTATTCACAGCTATGTGTAAGGCCTCCTCAGACAACCCTTTTGCCTTTTTGCATTTCTTTTCCTTAGGGATGGTCTTTATACCTGCCTCTTGTACAACGTCACAGACCTCTGTCCATAGTTCTTCGGGCACCTGGTCTAGACTGCAAGGAGATCCAACCAGTCCATTGTAAAGAAAATAAGTCCTGAATATTCATTGGAAGGACTAATGCTGAAGCTGAAGCTCCAACACTCTGGCCACCTGATGCAGAGAGCTGACTCATTGGAAAAGACCCTGATGCTGGGAAAGATTGAGGGCAGGAGGAGAAGGGGATGACAAAGGATGAGATGACTGAATGGCATCACTGATTCAATGGACATGAGTTTGAGTAAACTCTGGGAGTTGGCGATAGACAGGGAGGCCTGTCGTGTTGTAGTCCATGGGGTTGCAAGAGTCGGACACGACTGAGCGACTGAACAACTAAACGACTGAACTGAACTGAACTGGGTATGGGCAAGTTATACAAACTTAGGAAAATTTGGGTACAAAGCTATCTGGCCTGGGAAAGAGTGTGGCAAAGACCTGGGGAGTGGACAGTTTTCACCTCTTGCATACAATCCAGAACCCCTTTAACATGGTGAAGATATGAGTCAAGAATATCAGAAGAAAGTACATGTGACATAAACAGAAGTGACTTCGACATGGATTCTTTAAAGAACTCTTTATTTAATGAAAAAGAGAGTAATGGTTAATAATATTTCTTGACCTAAAGCCACAAGTGACCATTAAAGATATCAACACTCAGAATGTTTGTGGAGAATGTCAATGCCCCCTGGATTGGAAGTAGAAGACAATGCCAGAATGGGAGGTCCTTGGTTTATGTTAATTTCCCTGGTAAGGACTTTGGCCCCAAACTGCTCTCAGGTCAGTTCAGGTCAGTTCAGTCACTCAGCTGTGTCCAAATCCTTGTGATCCCATGGACTGCAGCAAGTCAGGCTTCCTTGTCCATCATCAAGTCCTGGAGCTTGCTCAAAGTCATATTCATTGAGTCAGTGATGCCATCCAACCACCTCATCCTCTGTCGTCCCCTTCTCCTCCTGCGTTCAGTTTTGTCCAGCATCAGGGTCTTTTCCATTAAGTCAGGTATTGGAGCTTCAGCTTCAGCATCAGTCCTTCCAATGAATATTCAGGACTGATTTCCTTTAGGATTGACGGGTTTGAACTCTTTTCAGTCCAAGGGACTCTCAAGTCTTCAACACCACAGTTCAAAAGCAACAATTCTTCGGCGCTCAGCTTTCTTTATAGTCCAACTCTCACATCCATATTATGACTACTGGAAAAAACCATAGCTTTGACTAGACAACCTTTGTTGTCAAAGTAATGTCTTTGCTTTTTTTTTTTTCTTTTCTGTTTTTATTTTATTTATTTTTTTTATACAAAAGAGTTCTTTTATTTTTTAGTTTGTTTTGCTTACAATACTGTATTCGTTTTGTTACACATTGACATGAATTAGCCATGAGTGTACATGAACTCCCAATCCCGACCCCACAATATGCTATCTAGGTTGGTCATAGCTTATCTACCAAGGAGCAAGTGTCTTTTAATTTTATGGCTGCAGTCACCATCTGCAGTGATTTTGGAGTGCAAGAAAATAAAGTCTGTCACTGTTTCTATTGTTTCCCCATCTATTTCCCATGAAGTGATGGGATGAGATGCTGTGTTCTTAATTTTTTGAATGTTGAGTTTTAAGCCAGTTTTTTCACTCTCCTCTTTCACTTTCACCAAAAGGCTCTTTAGTTCCTCTTTGCTTTCTGCCATAAGAGTGGTGTCATCTGCATATCTGAGGTGATTGATATTTCCCCCAGCAATCTTGATCCAGCTTGTGCTTCATCTAACAGCATTTGCATGATGTACTCTGCATATAAGATAAATAAGCAGGGTGACAATATACAGCCTTGATGTACTCCTTTCCCAATTTGGAATAGGTCCATTTTTCCATGTCCAGATCTAACGGTTGCTTCTTGACCTGCATACAGATTTCTCCAGAGGCAGGTCAGGTGGTCTGGTATTCCCATCTCTTTAAGAGTTTTCTACAGCTTGTTGTGATTCACACAGTCAAAGGTTTTAGCTTAGTCAATAAAGCAGAAATAGATATTTTCCTGGAATTCTCTTGCTTTTTCTATGATCCAATGGATGTTGGCAATATGACCTCTGATTCCTCTGCCTTTTCTAAATTCAGCTTGAACATCTGGAAGCTCATGGTTCACATACTGTTGAAGCCTAGCTTGGAGAATTTTGAGCATCACTTTGCTAGAATGTGAGATGAGTGCAATTGTGCGGTAGTTTGAGCATTCATTGGCACTACCTTTCTTTGGGATTGGAATGAAAACTGACCTTTTCCAGCTCTGTGGCCACTGCTGAGTTTTCCAAATTTGCTGGCATATTGAGTGCAGCTCTCTCACAGCATCATCTTTTAGGATTTAAAATAGCTCACTGGAATTCCATCACCTCCATTAGCTTTGTTTGTTGTGATGCTTCCTAAGGCCCACTTGACTTAACACTTCAGGATTCTGGCTCTAGGCAAGTGATCACACCATCATGATTATCTGGGTCATGAAGCTATTTTTTTGTACAGTTCTTCAGTGTATTCTTGCCACCTCTTCTTAATATCTTCTTCTGTTAGGTCCATGCCATTTCTGTCCTTTATCGAGCCCATCTTTGCATGAAATGTTCCCTTGGTATCTCTAATTTTCTTGAAGAGATCTCTAATCTTTCCCATTCTGCTGTTTTCCTCTATTTCTTTGCATTGATTACTGAGGAAGGCTCTCTTATCTCTCCTTGCTCTTCTTTGGAGCTCTGCATTCAGATGGATGTATCTCTCCTTTTCTTCTTTGCCTTTCACTTCTGTTCTTTTCTCAGCTATTTGTAAGGTCTCCTCAGACAACCATTTGGCCTTTTTGCATTTCTTTTTCTTGGGGATGGTTTTGATCATGGATTCCTGTACAATATTACAAACCTCTATCCACAGTTCTTCAGGCACTCTGTCTATCAGATCTAATCCCTTGTATCTATTTGTCACTTTCATTGTATGATCGTAAGGGATTTGATTTAGGTCATACCTGAATGATCTAGTGGTTTTCCCTACTTTCAATTTAAGTCTGGATTTGGCAATAAGGAGCTCATGATCTGAGCCACAGTCAGCTCCCAGTCTTGTTTTGCTGACTGTAAGGAGCTTCTCCATCTTTGGCTGCAAAGAATATAATCAATCTGATTTCAGTATTGACCATCTGGTGATGTCCATGTGTACAGTCTTTTCTTGTGTTGTTGGAAGAGGGTGTTTGCTATGACCAGTGTGTTCTTTTGGCAAAACTCTGTTAGCCTTTGCCCTGTTTCATTTTGTACTCCAAGGCCAAACTTGCCTCTTACTCCAGGTATCTCTTGACTTCCTACTTTTGCATTCCAGTTCCCTGTGATGAAAAGGACATCTTTTTTTTGGTGTCAGTTCTAGAAGGTCTGTAGGTCTTCAAAGAACCATTCAGCTTCAGCTTCTTCGGCATTAGTGGTTGGGGCATAGAATGGATTACTGTAGAATTGAATGATTAGGCTTGGAAATGAACAGAGATCATTCTGTCATTTACACCTAAAAATTATATTTCCTCAGGATGCAGTGGCCTGAAAAAAAATGTGTTCAACCTGGGTTTTAAACAAGACATAAAACTAGAATTATGAACCAAAAATTGGGAAACAATGATAGTCCATTAGGTAAATGCAACAAATATAACACCTTTTCCTTGGAATCTTTGTTTCACCCACTGCTGATAACACACTTTGTGATTTCCAAATGATAAATCACTTCAGAAGTAGAAATAATTTTGACTAAGATTGATGACTAAACTTTTGGTTGTTACAGCTGACAAACACTGAATTTGAACCCCAGGATTTCTCCAGGTTTTTCCTCTTTTTTCATAATAAAAGTTATCTTTCTCTGACATTTTTAGATTCATGTGAAGGTATTTATAGTTTGAGTTATAGTTGTCTCTCCAAAAAAAAACGGAAGGGAAACTTAGACATTTTAGAGGATACAGGTAAAAGAGTAACTTATGAATTTGAATTTGTTAATGCACTAAAATGCTTTCTTCAAATGCCTATTTTAATTTCTCTCTTTAGTCATTGCTAAATAGAAAAGAATTTTTCTCTGTGATATTCTGTATATGTAGGCATACACAACCATATCTAAACTTCTCCCAACTTTCCAAGCTTAAAAAAAAACCCTCAAAGTATTCATTTTAAAGTGTCTAGAGTATTCTAGCCTGGGAAGTCTTATAAGCATGGTTAAAATTAATTTATAACCTGAAAATTGCATCTTATACAAGAGTGTCCCTTCAGGCTGTCTTAGAGCACCTAATACTCTGTTCAAAGGTATTGGTTTAAATTTGGCTTATCAAGTTCGAAAACTTTCAAATTATTGTCCTAGGGGAATCACATAACTGAGATTAGTTACTTTGGAAAAAAAAAAAAACAATTCTGGCTTAACTTATTTGCTATTTTTAATGTACATTTTTGGCACAATATCCAAACCATTGCTGGCATTTTGTAGGGAGGTAAAATATCTCTGGGCACTAGCCAGTACAATACAATGAAAAAAATAGACATTTTTAAAAAATCACTAAATTACTTCAAAATCTTTGTAACTGTTTTTCATAGTATAAAATGACTGCCAGGTACTGAAAAATGCTTTTTTTTTCCTCCCTTAATTTTTGCTGATGCCCACATTTCCACTATCAAAAATTTATAAATCTATCTAGAGGCTTTGATCTTTATCTAATGCAAATTCCCCAGGGTTAGTTTTAATTCTTATGGTTCATTTACTCTTTATTTAAGCAACAGAAAGAAGACTGACAAGAAGCAGAGGGAGAAGCTGAGGTTACCAGCTCTGAAGCTGTCACTTCATGATTAAACTGGTGCATGACCCCATGGTCCCAGAGGGTTCATCTTAAGTTCATTCTTAACAACACATAAAGGGTGTCTTCTGTTTGAATGATATTATCTAAGCACTGGCAAGGCATTTTATTATATCAGCCTTCAGGGAAATTGCATTCTAGTTAGGAAGAACCCACTTTAAAATATGAGAAAAAAATTCATGTACCAAATGAATCTTCATATTGAATTGACTTCACTATCACTTAAATGTTTAAAAATAGTCTGAACCAAAATATAATCATATCACACACCCAATTACTGGAAAAATTGCATTGTTTCCATTTATGTTTTAGACTTCAAAATAAAGCAGAGAGGATGTCTACAAAGGGAAGGTAAATATTAAGTTCATGGAATATGTTGATTTACCTTAAATGGGAGGGAGGGGAGCACTTTTAAAATACATGACTTGCTTCTAGATGTCAAGTTATTTTCTATAGCAAATGAGTCCTATTTTGTGTGTGAAATATTTTCTATATGACATCTCCAGTTCAGGGGTTCTTCAGACCCCTCTAACTGAAGATCTAACATTCTTGGTCAGCCTGTACTTGTTAGGCAGTGACAGTGTCTTACACTGCCTTCATGGCACCAAAGAATGTCCTTTATAAAGGCAGCATATTTGATTCTGGCTGTTGTGCTCTAGAAAAGATGAAGCCAATCTGGGAAATATTAAAAGATGTTAATAGTACAGGAAGTTAAAATTTCCTTTTTATAAGCATCTGTTTGGAGAACAGACATGTTTAACTCACAGGAAAAAAAGGAGGAGTAAAACTCTTATTAAATATAGGTGATCTAGAAAAGACAGGATGTTCTTGTGGGGTGGGGCAGAGTAGAATTCATCTGGCTGGCCTGTGTACTTGAATTAAGATGGAATGTAGATATTATAGCTAGCAACATTTTAACTTCATATTGAGGAGCTTATTGAAGAACTGCAATGCCAGTATGAGCTACCTCAGTAAAAATTTAACTGCCATTGAGCATAAATAGTTTAAACAAGAAATTGTCAGTGCCTCTATAGAGGATGTTTAAGTAGAGGGCAACTTGTAAGATGCAGATAACCTAGGACTTAAATAAATATTAAATCCAAATAATAAAACCCTTGTAGCTTACACATGTGAGAAGTTAACAAAAGAATAAAAATGAAGCGCCAAACTTAGTTCACATCCACTGTGAGATTCTCATTCAACAGATTACAAAAATTGTAGCCATGTTAAGCATAAACTTGATTTAAAAAGAAGCTCAGTGCACCAGCCCTGAGCACCCTGCCTCATGCATTGAACCTGGACTGGTGGTCTATTTCACATATGATAATATACATGTTTCAATGCTATTCTCTCAAATGGAGAGGGAGGTGGGAGGGAAGGTCAGGATGGGGAACACATGTACACCCATGGCTGATTCATGTGAATGTATGGCAAAAACCGCCACAATATTGTAAAGTAATTAGCCTCCAATTAAATTTCTTTTAATGCATGACAAAAAATAAATAAAAAGACGCTCACTTTCGTTTTCAAGGATCACAGGTAGGCTGCTACTGACAAAATACCCTGAGAGAAGATGCAGTGGGCCCTCCCTCTTTCCCAGTGTATCCATCTGCCAGGGTTCTTTGTGCTTTACACACACTTAAATTTGATGGCTTAAAGTAACAAAAATTTGTCCTCACAATTTTGGAAGCTAGAAGTCTAAACTCAGGTGTCAAGAGGGCCATGCTCCCTCTAAAGACTCTCAGAAGGAATCCTTGCTTGCTTCTTCCTAGATTCAGGAGGCTACAGGCAGGCCTTGATGTTCCTTGACTTAAAGCTGTATCATTGCAATCTCTGTCCCTATCTTCACCTCTAATTGAAGACCTGACGTTCTTGGTCAGTCTATACTTGTTAGGCAGCGACAGTGTCCTACACTGTCCTACTCTGATCTGTGTTTCTGTTTCTAAACATGCCTCTCTTTTCTCTTATAAAGTCATCAGTCATTGGATTCAAGATCCACTCTAATTCTAGGGAGATTTCCTCACCTAATTACTTCTTCAGTGGCTGACTTTATTCTTTTGGGCTCCAAAATCACTGCAGATGGTGATTGCAGCCAGGAAGTTAAAAGACACTGACCCCTTAAGGAAAGTTATGACCAACCTAGACAGCATATACATTACTTTGCTAACAAACATCTGTCTAGTCAAAGCTATGGTTTTTCCAGTGGTCATGCATGGATGTGAGAGTTGGACTAGAAAGAAAGCTGAGCACCGAAGAATTGATGCTTTTGAACTGTGGTGCTGGAGAAGACTCTTGAGAGTCCCTTGGACTGCAAGGAGATCCAACCAGTCCATCCTAAAGGAGATCAGTCCTGGGTGTTCATTGGAAGGACTGATGTTAAAGATGAAACTCCAATACTTTGTTCACCGGATGCAAAGGGCTGACTCATTTGAATAGACCCTGATGGTGGGAAAAATTGAAGGCAGGAGGAGAGGGGGATGACAGAGGATGAGATGGTTGGATGGCATCACCCACTCAATGGACATGAGTTTGGGTAAATTCTGGGAGTTGGTGATGGACAGGGAGGCCTGGCGTGCTGCAGTCCATGGGGTCACAAAGAGTCAGACACGACTGAGCAACTGAACTGAACTGAATTACTTCTTAAAGACTGTTTCTAAATAAGGTCACATTCGGAGTTACCAGATAAACATGGATTCTGAGGGAACACTACACCTAAGGAAAAAGCCACTGAAAGGGAGGTGAGGTGGTAGCTGTATTTAGTATATTTCTACGACCATGATTCTGCTCTTAAGGTTTTGGTTGTACTGTAAATGGCGGAACCACTTCAGAGCAATCAAAAAAGACTGAGATGGTAAATTTAACTGAGTCAAAATTTCAATCTCACAGTAGTTTGTTAATGCTGTGGATGGTATGTTAGGAAATCCTTTGATCAGAAGAAGAGGTAAAATGCACATATATGGAATCTAGAAAATCATAATGATGAACCTATTTGCAGGGTGGGAACAGAGATGCAGACATAGAAAATGGACTCATGTGCACAGTGGGGGACAGAGGAGGGGAGATCAATTGAGAGAGTAGCATTGACATATATACACAACTATGTTTCAAATAGCTAGCTAGTGGGAAGCTGCTGTCTAACTCTGGGAGCCCAGTCTGGTGCTCTGTGACAACTTAGAGAGGTTCATGATTTGATAAAAAATCTCACATACGCAGAGCTGGAGGAGAGGCTTGGCTTAACATCTAATGCCGTGCTGCACAGTTATTTCTCCTTTGCTGCTTTGAGATCATAAGAGGAAGAAACTAATTTAAAAGACCAGCATGGGGTAGACACACATTTATTGCAAACATCTTAAAGCATATGTGACATATAAGAGGGGACCTCGATCATGGGTAAAATTCCAAATGTTGACACATTGAAGGATAAGTATCTCAGATCTAAATCTAAGGTAGTAGATTGAAAGATAAGCAGCTGAAAAGAAACTGACCTAAGCTGCCTACAGCCACCTGATGGCCATCCTGTGGAAGGCAAGAAGGATGCTCAGGGAGCAAAAAGCAGCACTAAAATCATCGTCAGCATCATCACTGTGATAACAATAGAACAGTGATTACAATATCCTTTCAACAATCCACTCACGATTGTCAGATCACCACCTTCCCTGTCTGAGGAAGCCTTTCTTCTAATTCTTTCTCCTTGTGTTTTTCAGTGTAGCGTCTCATCTTTCAAAGACAAACTGCATAGATGAGCAAGAGTTTGCCCTCTTGGTCTCCATGCTTACTTTGGTCCCAAGAGAGAAGCTGTTTTGGTTAGGCACTGGCTACAACAGAATAATTTCTATAGGAGTTCTACACTTTTAAAGATGTGTTATATACACAATGGGATATTACTCAGCCTTTAAAAATAATGAAATAATGCCATTTGCAGCAACATGGATGGACTTGTAAATTATTACACTAACTGAAGCAAGTTAGTCTGAGAAAGACAAGTATTATATACCATTCATATGTGGAATCTAGAAAAATGATACAAATGAACTTAATTACAAAACAGAAACAGACTCACAGACATAGAAAATAAACTTATGATTATCAAAGAGGAAAGAAGGGCAGGGTTATATATTAGTTTTGGATTAACAGATGTGCACTGCCATATATTAAATAGATAAACAAGGACTTACTGTGGAGCACAAGGATCTAAGTATCTTCTTATAAACTATAATGGAAAAGAATAAAAAAGAATATATACATCCATAAACCTGAATCACTATTGTACACCTGAAACTAACACAGTACTGTAAATCAACCATAAATTAATGTAGACACAGAACTTGCATCTTTCATAAAATTTAACTCAAAATAGATTACAAACCTAAATGTAAAACACAAAAAACAGTATCACGAGAACAAGAAGACAAGCCACAGACTAGGAAAAACTATTTGCAAAATATTTATCTGATAAGGATGTGTTATCTAAAATATATTTTTTTAAAAACTCTTGCAATTCAACAATACCAAAACAACCCAATTTACAAATGGGCCAACACCTGTACAGACACTGTTCCAGATGGCAAATACATTTTAAAAAATGGTCCATGTCATATGTCATCAGAAAAATAGAAATTAAAACAACAACAATATTCCAAAATATATTGACAACACCAAATGCTGGTGAGGATGTGGAGTAGCAGAACTCTCACTCTGCTGGTGGGGATACAAAATGGCATGGCCACTTAGGAAGACCATTTGGAAGTTTCTTATAAAGCTAAGCATACCCTATTTAATTCAGCAACCACTGTTGTTGTTCAGTCACTAGGTCATGTCCAGCTCTTTGTGACCCCGTGGACTTCAGCACGCCAGGCTTCCCTGTCCTTCACTATCTCCCTGAGTTTGCTCAAACTCATGTCCATTGAGTCGGTGATGCCATCAAACCAATTTATCTTCTGCCACACCCTTCTCCCGCCTTCAATCTTTCCCAGCACCAGGGTCTTTTTCAATGAGTTGGCTCTTCGCATCAGGTGGCCAAAGTACTGATGCTTCAGCTTTAGCATCTCTCCTTCAGCAATCACGATCCTTGCTATTTACCCACAGGAGCAGAATACTTCTGTCTACACAAAACACTGCACACAGATATTTATGGTAGTTTTATTCATAATTGCCAAAACTTGGAAATAACCAACAATGGAGTTCAGTAGGTGAATGGATAAGTGAACTGTCATAAATCTAGAGAAGCAACTATTATTCAGAGCTAAAAAGAAATGAGCTATCAAGCCAGAAAAAGACATGGAAAAATCTTAAGAGCATGTTACTAAATGAAAGAGCCCAATATGAAAGGGCTGTGTACACTACAATTCCAACTATACAACATTCTGGGAAAGGCAAAACTATGGAAACAGTGAAAAGTGTACCACTCTGGTAAGGAATGACGGTAGCGGAAGAGCTATGCGTATGGGAAATATCTGTACCTTGCCCTCCATTTTTCTGTGAACTAAAGTGGCTTTAAAAAAAAAAAAAGGTCTTAAAAAGAAAATAGATACAAATGATTGCACACAAAACTATGTGAAGACTTTGTTGCTATAACATTTTATAAATTCTTTTCTCTAGCGGGTTTAGCCTGTAAAAGAAAGCTCCTAAGATCCAATCTATTGATATCTAGGAGTGTTAAGAGTAGGTGGAAAGTTGGTTTATTTATTAAAAGTGTGCTATCATGCAATCACCTTACCTAAAATATCAAAGACAATCTTCATATGGACTCATGAATTAAATGATTCATTGGCCTATTTTACAGGTGAGAGAACTGTAGTTCAGATAAACGAAGAAACCAGCCTATGGATTTTAAGCTTGCAGGTGATGAAGACAGGATTTAAGCCCAGACTTTATGACTCCAGAGACTTTTTCTTTATTGAGTATGCTCAAAATTTCCTGGGATAAGGAGTGTAGATGACAGGGTAAAAAATAATGATAATAATGTTATCATAACAATAAAATAATTTTAGAGCTAAAAATTCTGGGTTTTTTTTTTTTTTCATTTTTTTCACTGTTCTAGACTAGTTATATGTATATGAAGTAGGTAATATATTTGTCCTATTTTACTGAAGAAAATGAGGCCCAGAGGGACTAATAACTTCTAAGCCAAACCGCTAAGAGATGGCAGAACCTCAACCAAACTAGCACAGCTTGAATCTAAAGTTGTGGAATCAAGTCTCATTCATTAAAACTACTTATATTTAACATTTTTCTAGATTCCACATATAGTGTGTTAATATACAGTATTTGTTTTTCTCCTTCTGGCTTGCTTCACTCTGTAAGACAGACTCTAGGCTCATCCACATCTCTACACATGATCCAGTTTTGCTCCTTTTAATGGCTGAGTAATATTCCACTTTATGACTTCTCTCTGTGTGTATTTATCCTCTAGTCAAAATTCTAACCACCTTGTCTACAAACCATTTCAGAAAAAATGAGGCAATATCAAATGACACCAAGAAAGATCCCAGAGCTTTTGTGACCATTGATATCTCTTCTTCCTCTTCTTCCTTACTCATTAAGTCTAAGTTAATTTTTTATTCTCAGAAATAGATTCTTGATAGGAATTGCATTGAATCTATAGATTGCTTTGGGTAGTATACTCATGTTCACTATATTGGTTCTTCCGACCCATGAACATGGTATATTTCTCCATCTATTAGTGTCCTCTTTGATTTCTTTCATTAGTGTTTTATAATTTTCTATATATAGGTTTTCAGTTTCTTTAGGTATATTCCTAAGTATTTTATTCTTTTCGTTGCAATGGTGAATGGAATTGATTCCTTAATTTATTTTTCTATTTTCTCATTATTAGTCTATAGGAATGCAAGGGATTTCTGTGTGTTGATTTTATATCCTGCAACTTTACTATATTCATTGATTAGCTCTAGTAATTTTCTGGTGGAGTCTTTCGGGTTTTCTATGTAAGAGGATCATGTCATCTGCAAACAGTGAGAGCTTTACTTCTTCTTTTCCAATCTGGATTCCTTTTATTTCTTTTTCTGCTCTGATTGCTGTGGCCAAAACTTCCAGAATTATGTTGAATGGTAGCGGTGAAAGTGGGCACCCTTGTCTTGTTCCTGACTTTAGGGGAAATGCTTTCAATTTTTCACCATTGAGGATAATGTTTGCTGTGGGTTTGTCATATATAGCTTTTATTATGTTGAGGTATGTTCCTTCTGTTCCAGTGGTATTTTTCACAGAGCTAGAACAAATAATTTCAAAATTTGTATGGAAACACAAAAAACCTTGAATAGCCAAAGCCATCTTAAGAAAGAAGAATGGAACTGGAGGAATCAATCTGCCTGACTTCAGGCTTTACTACAAAGCCACAGTCATCAAGACAGTATGGTACTGGCACAAAGACAAAAATATAGATCAAAGGAACAAAATAGAAAGCCCAGAGATAAATCCACACACCTATGGACACCTTATCTTCGACAAAGGAGGCAAGAATATACAGTGGATTAAAGACAATCTCTTTAACAAATGGTGCTGGGAAAACTGGTCAACCACTTGTAAAAGAATGAAACTAGATCACTTTCTAACACCATACACAAAAATAAACTCAAAATGGGTTAAAGATCTAAACGTAAGACAAGAAACTATAAAACTCTTAGATGAGAACATAGGCAAAACACTCTCTGACATAAATCACAGCAGGATCCTCTATGATCCACCTCCCAGAATACTGGAAATTAAAGCAAAAATAAACAAATGGGATCTAATTAAAATTAAAAGCTTCTGCACAACAAAGGAAACTATAAGCAAGGTGAAAAGACAGCCTTCTGAATGGGAGAAAATAATAGCAAATGAAGCAACTGACAAACAACTAATCTCAAAAATATACAAGCATGACATAAATCACAGCAGGATCCTCTATGATCCACCTCCCAGAATACTGGAAATAAAAGCAAAAATAAACAAATGGGATCTAATTAAAATTAAAAGCTTCTGCACAACAAAGAAAACTATAAGCAAGGTGAAAAGACAGCCTTCTGAATGGGAGAAAATAATAGCAAATGAAGCAACTGACAAACAACTAATCTCAAAAATATACAAGCAGCTTATGCAGCTCAACTCCAGAAAAATAAATGACCCAATCAAAAAATGGGCCAAAGAACTAAATAGACATTTCTCCAAAGAGTCAGCTCTTCAAATCGGGTGGCCAAAGTATTGGAGCTTCAGCTTCAGCATCAGTCCTTCAATGACTATTTCCTTTAGGGTGGATTGGTTTGAGTTAATTGCAATCCAAGGGACCCTCAAGAGTCTGCTCCAACACCACAATTTGAAAACATTGATTCTTTGGCCCTCAGCCTTTTTTATGTTTCAAATCTCCTATCTATACATGACTACTGGAAAAACCATAGTTTGACTAAATGGACATTGGTTGGCAAAGTGATGTCTCTGCTTTTTAATACGCTGTCAAGGTCTGTCATAGCTTTCCTTCCAAAGAGTGAGCATCTTTTAATTTCACACTGCAGTCACCATCTGCAGTGATTTGGAGCCAAGAAAATAAAAGCTGTCACTGTTTCTGCTTCTTCCCTTTCTATTTACCGTGAAGCAATGGGCCAAGATGCCATGATCTTAGTTTTTGAATGTGAATTTTAAACCAGCTTTTTCACTCTCCTCTTAAACCCTCATCAAGATGCCCTTTAGTTCCTCTTCACTTTCTGCCATTAGAGTGGTATCATCTGCATATGAGAGGTTTTTTATATTTGTCCCAATAATCTTGATTCCAGCTGTGATTCATTCAGCCTGTATTTCCCATGATGTACTCTGTGTAAAAGTTAAACAAATTTTCCCCTCATGACATTTTCACTTACCATCTTTGATTTGGTCAGTTATTTCCCAGAAGTAGTATTATTATTTCAATTCATTCAGGGCTTTGCTCAAAGTTCATACAGTCTCTTTTACCTTACTCTTCTCTGTCAATCTATTTACATACTACTGCTTGATGTATATTAACATCAGGTTAATGAGCAAAGATACTCTTTTTTATTCCAAATTGTAGCTCAGTGCTTAGAACAAAGCTTGGAATGCAGTAGATACTAATATTAATTAATTAAATATCACAATCATTATCTAAATAAGATTCAAAATATATACATTTGTTTTTTCTGATTGTTGAATTGTAATTTCTTGTAAATTTATTAATTTCAGAAAATAAACTATGTGGCAAAAACTGTATTATCAAGAATCATCATTCTCCACCCATATTCCAAGAAATATTATGGAAACTTTTTGGCATCCTTTATTTTAGTATGCTTTTACTGTATTTCCATTTTTAAAAAGTTGAGGTTAAAAAATAAGTCGTTTGTGTCAGTAACACAGAAATAATTAGAGCTATTTAAAGCAATAGCTTTAATACAGGTATTTATATGTCTATAAAATTGTTGATGAATTAATCTATAAAGGTACAAAAAGTGACTGCTAGCTCCCCAGTTCCCTGCTTCCTCCCAGGATGGCAGGTTCCCAGATGGCACAGTGGGAAAGAATCCACCTGACAATGCAGGAGACACCGGAGATGTGGGTCCAGTCGCTGGATGGTTAAGGTTCCCTGGGGGAGGAAATGGCATCCTGTTCCAGTATTCTTCCCTGGAAAATCCCATGGATAGAGGAGCTGGGGGACGACAGTCCTTGGGGTCACAAAGTGTCAGACACGTCTTCACACCTGAGCACATGCGCACACCCAGGATGTCAGGCAGTTGTAGCAATCGCAGGGATCTTCAGAGGATGTTTATAACTGCTCCCACCAGTGAGGCAGGCAACGTGGGGAAAACAGCCAGAAGCACTGCAAGTCTTGTGTCTGCTTAAGTCCATGCTTTTCCACTAATGCTGGAGAAGAAATAATAAACTTCAAACTGTTTCTCCCTCCTATTTCACCCCCTTAATAAATAGTATCCCTTTTTCTGAGTTGCCTACTCCAATAAACTAGATGATGTTATTAGCTTTAATCTCTCTACTCCCCAAATTTTAGTCCTATTTGAATTGCTATTTATTAAAACTCCAAAATTAACTTATATGGCCCACTTTATTGCATCTTTACTTGTAGTGACTCATCTCACTACTCAATTGCTGCAACATTCTACATTCAAATTCCCCTCCAATCTATTTTCCCCATGGGAGAAAGTTTTTGTGTTAAATTAGAATCACTTACATTATACTTAGTGTAATATTAAAAATCTGTTTGTGAAGCACAAGCTATAGCAATTGACTAAAGTGAGTGAAATTTTAAAGGAAGATGGGAGTGTTTTATGACTTCTGAAGTAAACTGGATAAAGAAATCAAGTAAGAACTTGAATTGTGTTTGGAGAATTGGTCATGAATTGAAAACATTCCCATGATAACATAGGAATCAACAGAATTATTTCTTCTTAGTCTGACCTAGTGATAATAACCTTCCCAATACACTGAATTCTTAAATAAATTGCTTAAAAATGAAATAAAAATTCAGTAATTAATTCATGAAATAAAGCACAGAAAGATGGAGAAAGGTGAAGAAAAGAAAAAGAATAATAGCAGAAAGTCATAGGGGAAAAAATATGCTAATGGTGTGCTTCCTTTTCAAAATGAGTTAGATACTAGAGAAAAGTCTATAACATGCATGCAGTGATTCTAGAATTAAGGACTTCTACATGGTAATAATTCTCACCAGTCAAAGTCTTTACCAGTGGGACATTGGAATTCTGCTGTCACAAGATACACACACATAAGCATAAACATAATCTAAATTTAAAGACTACCTCAATTTAAAGAAAAATTATTAATATCAAGATCTATTGATTACAGTTCTTTTATACTGTGTATCTGTCCTCTTCCTTAGATATTTGATCATGAGTTTTAGCACTCCAGTTAAGTAATGTGTAGTTCTTAAGAATATATAATAACACAGAAATATAAAAATTTTTATTACAGAAATATGCTGACTTACATCCAATTGTGTTACAATTTAAAATTTTCTTTTGTCAAATCAGTTTTTTGCACTTTTAAAAATTTTACAGAAGCAGTGTCTTAAATTCATCTGCTAATGCCTCTAGTTGGAGAGGGCAATGGCAACCCCCACTCCGGTGTTCTTTCCTGGAGAGTGCCAGGGATGGCAGAGCCTGGGGGGCTGCCGTCTATGGGGTTGCACAGAGTTGGACATGACTGGAGCAACTTAGCAGCAGCAGTGCCTCTAAAGTTAAAACCTGTTTTTCCTTTCTCAATCCTTTGGTTTAATATGTTGTTTAAAGAAACCAGGCATCAGCTTTAACATATCAAGTGAAGTCACTATGGCCCAGGTGTAGGCTCACCCTTTCATAGTGCCCAATTCTCCTATTTTATTTAATTAGGAACATTTGTTCACAGATAAAAACTGTGAACAATAGAAAACTGACAAATGTTAACTGACAAGCACCTGGCACTTATTAAATAAGATCTACAAGTAGTCAGAGATCATAGGCCTTTTTAGTAATAAAACTCAATAGAAAGATACTGATTAAAGCCCTTTTCAAATATAAGAAAATATCATGATGGAAATATAACTAAATAAACCAATGATTATTTTAAAATAAAATTTAACACTGTATTTCCCCCCTCCCTTTTACCCTAGGAGCAACCTGTTAATTTCATTAGGAACAATCACTATTTTTAGTTCACCAGCTAGAATGACAATCTCTTGAGCAACCCATCACAGCTAACCATTATCCACCTAATGCAATTTAGTAATAAATCAATCACATGTCACTATAGAGATCACCATCATTGAATGTCCAAGCTGTTTTCTCTCTAGAAAGAAACAACAAAATTGAGATAAAACCATGATTTAGAGACTCACCCTTTCAATAAATTGCAGGCAGTTAAACAGTAGTCTAATAGTTAAAGAGTAATCAATACCAGAAAAAGAAAGAAGCTGAGAGCAGAAGTAGGACATTGGTTTGCCAATGGCATCTAACTGACACATTATGGAACATCTGCTCTCTGGAAGTTCTAATTTCCAAATGAACCCACTATTACTGCTAAAATTTTTCACATTGATTTCTTCAGATGAAAGGTGCAACAGAACTGTAATCAAAGGATTTTATGTTTATGCAGCCATTTCAATTGAGACAGATGGAGCCACAGTTTATCTTGAAAGGTGGGGAGGGGAAAGGAGAATAAATTGTTTCTGCTCTAATTACTTGCAAAAATAGTTCTATATATGGCTTTCTTAAGATATTTTTATTTTCTGTTTTCTATAAGATGACATTTTATTCAGATACATATAATATTTGAAATTGGTCAGCTAGAAGTTAAGACTTTGTTATAGTTACTGCTCAGTTCCAAGATCTACAAATATGGAGATGATCATTCAAAACACCATAATTAGCTTTCTTTGGAAATAGTCCATTCTCCCTCAGTGTTATTCAGTATCTGTGAACAGCATACACCCCAACCACATGTCTTATTGCATTGGGAGTGTAGTAGTAAGCATACTTTAATTTGAATTACCTCAAGTAAATTTTTCATTAGTCATCTGGAGGCTTCCATAACAAAATATTACAGACTCAGTGGATTAAACAAAAGGAATTTATTTCTTACAATTTTAGGAGCTATAAGTCCAAAGTCAGGGAACCAGGTGATCCTTTTTTAATAAGGTCTTTTTTGGCTTGTAGGCATTTGTGATCTTCTTGCATGTTTTTGCATGACTTCTTCTTGCAGAGGAGATAAGAGGGAGAAGGAGAGAACATGATCTCTGGTTTCTCTTATGACACTAATCCTGGGAGATCAGATATTCACCCAGTGACCTCATTTAACTTTACTTCCTTAGAGGCCCATCTCAAAATCTATTAATAGCTACCCTGGGGGGTTAGGACTTCAGCATGTGAATTTTGGGGAGACACAAACAACCAGTCTTTAACAAGTATATTGAGAGAGATAAATAATAAGGAAAAAAGAAAATTCAGGAGTTTTGTTTTAAATAGTTTTAAAGTAATGCATACTTTCAGATGTATATATAATACATTCAATTATCAACACAAGAAGCAGAACATAACATGCACACTTTAAATATGAAAACACTTTTACTTCACCAAAACTTGTCTGCCAGATGTTATTATAACATATGTACGATGGAAGGAATTTCGGCAAAAATAGATACTATTCGATTTAAACATAAGGATGCAACATTTAGAATTTTTTTAATTGTGTGTGTGTGTGTGTGTGTGTGTGTGTGTGTGTGTTAGTTTCTCAGTCGTGTCCGACTCTTTGTGACCCTATGGACTGCAGCCCGCCAGTCTCCTCTGTCCATGGGATTCTCCAGGCAAGAATACTGGAGTGGGTTGCCATTTCCTCACTGATTGTTTAAATAACACAATTCATCAAAATAAAATCACTACGGAATGAAAGAATACATTTTTATTTATTTATACAGCAATATTAGCAGCAGTCCTCAACCCAGGCAAAGGTCAAATACAGGTTATTATGAATAATGCTGGTGCAGTTTTATGAGTAAAAGGACCTTTAACCTTCACATTTCCAGATGTTAATATTTGCCGTTTAATAGTCAAAACAACTCTAACCCATACTGAGAACTGGCAGGAATTCATAGTATAGTAGATCAGGGCTATTTATTTTACATATCAGCAGAGTGTGGGCTTGTCCCCAGTCAGCATATTCTCATGAATCACTGTTCTACAAATTTCCTAAGGATTCTGTGATTAATGACTACATATTGATCTCTTTTCTTTCTTCCATTTCAAGGCGAGCAAATTGTTTCAACTACATTAGCAGAGAATACAACTTCATTCACTTCATTCAAGAAAGATTGAGAGAAACAGATAACATTAATTCCTCTGCATTTCTATGTATCAGAAGAAAACGTTTGAGCCGTCCACAGATAGATGTAGATGTAAAACAGAACTTAAAAGAAGTGCTAAGTAAATGTGATATAACACATATTTAAGAGAATGGGCTTGAGGTAACATTATTATCATTTGACTTTTTAACATAAGAAATGCATTCCTAAATAACAGCATGCAGTGCTGTGTTTAGTCGCTCAGTCGTGTCCAACTCTTTGCGACCCCATGGACTGTAGCCTGCCAGGCTCCTCTGTTCAAGGGGATTCTCCAGGCAAGAATACTGGAGTGGATTGCCATGCCCTCTTCCAGGGGATCTTCCCAAACCAGGGATCGAATCCAGGTCTCCCACATTATAGGTGGATTCTTTAAAAAAACATCATGCTGTGTTATGCTTTGCTCAGTCGTGTCTGACTCTTTGCGACCCTTTGGCCAGGCTTCTCTGTCCATGGAATTTTTCAGGCAAGAATGTTAAGAGTGGGTTGCCATTTCCTACTCCAGGGGATCTTCCCAACTCAAGGATCAAATTTCATTTTCTGTGTCTCCTACATTGCAGGCAGATGCTTTACCAGTGAACCATCAGGGAAGCCCAGAGTTTATCATTAAGAATTTTTAATTTGTAAAAATAGTCATCTAGGAAGTGATTTTGTTTAGTCCTTCCTATCTGTTTGTAACTGGGAACAATTTTTTTACTTCTTTAAAGCTAGCAGAATCTGTCATTATCAATTCCCTCAGATTAAAATCTCAAAATTGGGGAAAATTAGAAATAATTACCATGTATTAATACATCATATATATTTGATACATAAACCAAAAAATAGATTTTCATAATTATTCTCATACTTAGAATTTATAATATCTCAGTGTATAAAGGTGTATTTCCATAGTATTTGGCTACTTTTAAATAGTATATGCATGTATTTTTAAGTTTAATAAAAATAATTACTTAAAATATTTTAGGTTTTTATTAATACCATTATTTATTTTTAGAGTGAAAAATTGGATAAGAAATATAAGTGATGCTTAGAATTTTTTGAAAATTTTATTTATTTTTTTAAATTAATTTTTATTTTTTAGTTTGTTTTGCTTTACAATACTGTATTCGTTTTGCTATACATTGACATGAATCAGCCGCGAGTGTGCATGAACTCCCAATCCCGACCTCCACCTCCCCCGCTGCCCCACACCATCTCTCTGGATTATCCCCGTGCCTCAGTCCCAAGCATCCTGCATCCTGCATTGAACCTAGACCAGCAATTAATTTCACTTATGATATGATACATGTTGCACTGCCACTCTCCCAAATCATCCCTCCCTCTCCCTCTCCCACAGAGTCCAAAAGGCTGTTCTATACATCTGTGTCTCTTTTGCTGTCTCGCGTACAGGGTTATCATTACCATCTTTATTCCATATATATGTGTAAGTATACTGTATTGGTGTTTTTCTTTCTGGGTTACTTCACTCTGTATAATCGGCTCCAGCTTCATCCACCTCATTAGAACTGATTCAAATGTATTCTTTTTAATAGCTGAGTAATACTCCATTGTGTATATGTACCACTGCTTTCTTATCCATTCATCTGCTGATGGACATCTAGGTTGCTTCCATGTCCTGGCTATTATAAACAGTGCTGCGATGAACATTGGGGTACACGTGTCTCTTTCAATTCTGGTTTCCTCGGTGTGTATGCCTAGCAGTGGGATCGCTGGGTCATAAGGCAGTTCTATTTGCAGTTTTTTAAGGAATCTCCACACTGTTCTCCATAGTGGCTGTACTAATTTGCATTCCCACCAACAGTGTAAGAGGGTTCCCTTTTCTCCACATCCTCTCTAGCATTTATTGCTTGTTGACTTTTGGATCGCAGCCATTCTGATTGGTGTGAAACTGCATTTCCTTCTGAAATTAATGTGCAGCATATTGGTTGTTTTTCCATCTAATCTCCTTTTCTCTTCCTCTTTCTTTTTCTCTTCACCCTCTTACCAGTGATAAGCACATATTCTGTGGCATCACATCAGTCAATTTCTGTTGTCTATTATTAAACTTCACCACATCTACACACACTAACAATACAGATGTATCTTTCTTCTTTTATTGAGAAGGAAATCAAAATTTGGGGAGATGAAATCACTCACAGCCATTGGAATAGGCGCCAAATATAAATGAACTCAACTTTTGAACAATACTGCCTCACTGGAGTTAACAACATTCCCTATAAGATACTCAGATTTTACAGATTCTATGGATAAAATATTCCCATAAAATGCAGGGGGGGAAAAAGGCTGTGGTAATGTTCTCCGTAGTGGAAAAAAGAATTAGCTCTGAGGGTCCATATAGTCATTCTCAATTGTTGTTTCTGGACCAACAATATCAGCATCATACTTATGAGAAATGCAGGTTCTTGTTCCCATTCCCAGCCCTACTGAATCACAACTGGTTACAGCTCAGCAGTCTGTGTCTTAATAAGCCTTCCCCAGTGATTCTAGCTAAATTTGAGAAGCAGAGTCTTTGTGTATCTATTCTTCCTAATTGATTGAAATGTATATCTCATAATGAAAAAGCTCTTTTATTAGAAAAGGTTTATTTGGAGGGACTGTCAATACACGATCCAGGAGAGCATGGAAAGCTTATAGTTAAAGAAAAGAGGATGAAGAAAAATTAAGCAGACATATTATGCATTCCTTAGGGAAAGAAAGATTCACATTCAAAATAATCACTAGCTATAGTCTGTGTCCTCAAAGTTACAAATATGAGTCTTTCTTCTGTAGGTAGAGGAAAGGGAAGATGTATATTGGGGTAAAAGCAGAAAGGATACACATAGATGACAATGGAAGAGGTTGAGGGTGCTATGTAGTGATGGAAACCTAAAGAGGAGCAAGCTACACCCCAAGAAAAGATACTTCCTGGGACTGCTGAGCCATTCCAAGGACTTTCTTATGAGTTCTCATGGCTAATATCTTTTTACCAATCCAGGCAACTTGGGGGATAGTACTTCCCTGACCAGGAATTGAACTTGGGTCCACAGCAGTGAAAGAGGTGAGTCCTAATCACTGGACTGCCAGGGAAATCCCCTCTATGCTTATTCCCTCTGATTAATTAATCTTTTCTTTTTTCTTTTTTTTTTTTTCTGCTAGTTATCCTAGATTATTACTTACCTAATAGGATTCACTTCAATTTAGCCTTACTCTTTCAATATTTGCTTAATTTCTTAATTAGCCTTCTGTTTTTAATCTTACTTAAAATTGTGTTTCAATTCCATCACGCAGTCATGTGAGACTCTTTGTAACCCCATGGACTATAGCTCACCTCTCTCATCTGTCTATGGGATTTCCCAGGCAAGAATACTGGAGTGGGTTGCCATTTTCTATGCAGTTTACCTACATCACTTTATTTTACTCTTAGTTTTCAGTTCAAATTATTCTAGATATTTCTTAGTTGCAGACTAACTTTTTCTTTATCATTTATTTTAAATGTCATCCACTTTAACACTGTACAGAATAATGCAAACCTTGCTTGACATGTACATTCCAGTCTTTATTACCTTACATTAAACTCACTTATGGTAAGATAATAGTATTTTGGCAAATTTCACTTTTCCAGAAGGAAAAGTACATAACAGTGATTTATGTTTAAAGTGATTGCAAAAACATTTTCCATAATATACATATATTCACTGGAGAAGGAAATGGCAAGTCCCTCCAGTTTTCTTGCCTGGAGAATTCCATGGACAGAGGAACCTGGCAGGTTACAGTCCATGGGGTTGCAAAGAGTCGGACATGACTGAGCGACTGAAACAATATATGTTGACTCTCTCCAACTTTGCCAATACAGTCCTTATTTTCACCTGTTGTACCAAAATAATTATTAATAGCACCCAGCTCAGTGCTCAAATACAGCCCATCTGAACTATGAAAAGTGAAAGTGTTAAGGCTTCAGTCGCATCCAACTCTTTGTGACCCTATGGACTGTAACAAACCAGGCTCCTTGTCTGTGGAATATTCTAGGCAAGAATGCTGGAGTGGGTAACCATTCCCTCCTCCAGGGGATCTTCCCGATCGGGTCTCCCATATTGCAGGCAGATTGTTTACCATCTAAGCCACAAGGGAAGCCCAATTTGAACTATAAATTAAATCAATACTCAAAAGAGCTAAGCTTTGGGCTCTTTTCTAAATTTATACTTCCCAGTGTGATATTGTGATATAAGAAATATGTATTTAGTTCTTATCCCTGGTTCTTGACACAGAGCTTCTAAAACCTTTAGAATTTCCCTAGTGACAGAAATGAGAGAATAGTCTTTTGTCATTTACAATAAGCACCTTTCAACCAGTCCTAAGGTTATAGTAGTTAGGTAACTCTTGGAGGATGAGGGCTAGTTAAACCCAGAGAAACTGATCACATGATGGCTAGAGATTGATTTATTCACAACTAGCTAAGGATTAAACTAATAATGTTTATATAATGAAGCCTCCAGAAAAACTGTAGTCAAAGAAATTCAGAAAGCTCCTGGGTTGGTGAATACATTTAGGTGCTGGGGAGGTGGCATGCTGGAGAAAGCATGGACGCTCCATACCCCTAGCTTATACCTGTCCTGTATACCTCTTTATCTGGACTTTTTTCTGTATCTTTTGGCATATCCTTTATAATAAACTGGTAAATGTAAATAAATATATTCCTGAGTCTATGAGTTATTCTAACAAATTATCAATCCAGAGAAGAGAGTCACAGGAGCTTCCAATTTATAAGTAGTCAATTAGCTGTACAGATGACAACCTTGCCACTAGCTTGCAAAGTGGGGAGTAGTCTTGTGGAACAGTTTTTTTTTTTTTTTTTTAACACTAGGCAGTTAGTGTCAGAATAAATTAAACTGTAGGACAACCAGCTGGTCTCCACAGAAGGTGGGAGAATTGATTGGTGTATGGAAATCCCCACATTTTTGGTATAAGAATGTTGTAAGAATACAGAAAAGCTTTGCCTTTAGTCAGTGAAGAGGAAAAATATATTTGTCTTTGACTGCATTTTTGAAACTTGAAGCTCCTTCTTAACATTCTGTCTTCTGCTTTAATTTTAAATGAGGCACTTAGCGATATATAGGGGCTTCCCTGATGGCTCAAATGGTAAAGAATCCACCTGCAATGCAGGTGAAGCAGATTCAGTCCCTGGGTTGGGAAGATCCCCTGGAGAAGGGAATGGTTACCCATTCCAGTATTCTTGCCTGGAGAATTCCATGGATAGAGGAGACATGGGGTCACAAAGAGTGGGATATGACTGAGTGACTAACACTCACTTAGCAATGTATATATTTTTTTAAATGTTTTCTATTGCTTCCCTCTAGAGTCTTAAGTTCTCTGAGGCTAAAAGTTTTTCTCTTTATTCATCTTTCAAGTAGTGTCCTCAGCTACTATTTGAATGCTGTGCAAATAATAGATGTTTGGCAGATATCTGAACATATGTGTGTGTGTGTATATATATATATATATATTCTGAGCATCTATATATATATACACACATCTATATATCTACATATATACACATACACGAAGTATTTATCAGATATATAATATATACATAGAGTATATACATATTGTTTGTATGTCTTGCCTAACAGTGATTTTTTCAACTCAGTTCTTCCTTCAGGATATTATTTTCTTCTTCCTGGAATTTATTTTAATGAAGACGTATTTATGGCAAAGATCTTTGGCTTATAAAAGTAATAAGACTATCACTCTGTTCAAATAATAGGTTAGCTGTTTTGACACAATGATTCTCAGTACTCTGGGGATTTTTTTTTTTTTTAACTTTGTTATGGCTGTTGTTATAACTGGACATTTGCTGTCAGTGTAATTTCTAGATATTATGTCTTTTTTAAAAATGATTTTAGGATTATATTTTAAAACTTTTGTTATCATAATTCTCATCTAAATAAGATTTCTTATTACCTGTTTAGAAAAAATGTGCTTCCTTAATATGGTTCTCTCATTAGATCTGAAACATTCTCATTCTTTTTGTCATCAAATTGTGCCTCTCCTTCTTCCCTCACTTTTTTCCTTTAAGATCTCCTGTCAGAAATATTTTTGGCCTTTCTCCATATCTCTTAATATATCATTTTCCCACCACATTATCTCTTCTGCTGCTTTCTGCATAATTTCTATTCTGTGCAATTCTTTCAGTTAACTACTTCTCCCTTCAATTCCAGTTAATCTGAATTTAAATGCTGCATTTAATTTTAATGCCTAAATATTTAATTTATAGGTATTAGCTTTGGTTCTTTTTCAAACTTGTCTGGTCCTTACTAAAAGAGCTTTTTGCCTTATTTTCAATTCCGTCTACCACTATGGTGCTACTGCTGCTGCTGTTAAGTCACTTCGGTCGTGTCCGACTCTGTTTGACCCCATAGACGGCAGCTCCCCAGGCTTCCCTGTCCCTGGAATTCTCCAGGCAAGAACACTGGAGTGAGTTGCCATTTCCTTCTCCAATGCATGAAAGTTCTACCACTATAACCGCTTTTATATACTTTATAGTTTACTAAATTGTTTAGTGCTAGCTGTTGTTACAAGCATACAACAAACCCACACATATATGTGCCATACATTTCTTGTAAATGTAGATTAGGTCAGTCAGGTGTTTTGAGTGAGTGGTCTTCCTTTTGCCTGTTTGAGTATATAGTCTCGTTCAATATCCTGGGTGACCCTCCTCTTAACCCATACTGTCTTTTCCATTCTATAAGGATGAGAAAAAAAGAGAATGATGGCTGCATGTTGGAAGTTTGTATCAACTAGGCCAAGAAGTTACATATATTCACTTTAGACATATTCCATTGGCCAGAACTTGGCTCTATGGCCATAGCCAACTATAAGGGACACTTGGACATATACCCGCTTCCTCTCTGAATCCAAGAAGAAGATGAAATAGGTTGGGAGAGCAGCTTGCTAGTCAATACCACAATAATTCTATTCAATAGTTCTTGACAGATTAATTATGCAATTTGTTTCTGTCCCACTTTTGACCTTATGTATTGTTTCCTCTTGTGTTTTGTTATTTTAGACTAAAAGATATATTTAGTGGGACTTTATCTCAGAAATTCTGTGTTGTCTGAGTTCCCAGACCTCACAAGTCAAGTAGTATAAATATTAATATAAAATCCATGTGAATGGAAGCATGTGGTCACAAAATGTCATGGGGAATATTTTTTTCTACCCTATCCACAGCCCAAACTGAAACCCACAGTATTTCTTTTCATTTCCTTTTGAAAGCAGGCATTTTTTTTCTTTCCTCATTTACACAGAGGGCAGTGACCCTTTGAAAGTCAAGGCTTCACATGTCTGTTTCTCAAATTCTCATATCCTACATTGACCTGGTACCTGTATAGCCACAAACACTCGTCTCTTTGATGATCACTATCAAGAAATGTCACCAAGCACAGTTGAAGCAACAGTATTCACATTTTCTGTCCTAGTTTTCAACTTACGTTTTATTCTTTGGAACTTTATCAGCCAAATCTCTGGTTACCACTATAAAAACTTGCCTCTTGGCACAGCTGCTCTGTCTCACTTTCAGTGTGATGCTGCTGTTCTCATCTCCTACTCTAGTTTTCTATTTACTATTTGTTTTTGGATCCATGATGTAGTACTTAAAATCCTGAAAATTTCACTTCCGATGAAATTATGAGAAAACAGAATGTTTTGTCATAAGAGATTTTCAAAGTACCTTGTCTTCTATATTTCTGAAACAAATTTTTCCCCTTGTATCTTCTTTCTCTTACTTTCATTATATTTTAACAGCTTCAATGAACACAATTTATCCAACATTGTTTAAAGATAGTTGTTATGATTAGTCTCCTGCCAAGATATACAATGTTTTTTATCTACTGTTTCTAATTATGCCACTGTCTTACACATTTTTCTTGTTCACATTTTTTAGATCTCCAAATTTTAGGTAAACCTTAACTGGATTTATCCGTATATTTAACACATGCTTTGATCATTACTGCATCTAGTATCCTACTTATTCCAAATGTATAGAGAATCCCTTCCTCTTAAATATTCTTAGTAAGTTTTTATAAATGTCTATGTGTGGGAATTCTCACTCATTGTTTCTTTCAGTTCAGTTCAGTTGCTCAGTCATATCCAACTGTTTGCAACCCCATGAATTGCAGCACGTCAGGCCTCGCTGTCCATCACCATCTCGCAGAGTTCACTCAGACTCATGTCAATTGAGTCAGTGATGCCATCCAGCCATCTCATCCTCTGTCGTCCCCTTCTTCTCCTGCCCCCAATCCCTCCCAGCGTCAGAGTCTTTTCCAATGAGTCAACTCTTTGCATTGTTTCTTTAGACATTGTCTATTTCATGACTGTTTTTAATGGTATTTTACCTAGGGTTGCAATTCTAAACTGATTTTTTTTTCTGACCACTATATACATATCATTTGACATTTTGCTGATGTCAAGTTTAATGTCAAGCTTATTGTTCTCAGTAGTTATCCTGTCCTTTTCACCAGGCTGCTTATAAGATCTCTCTGAAGTTTGCTTTATAACATCTCTAAGTGTAGGTTTACTGTTGTTTATCTTTATGTGGACAGATGATACTCCTAGTAAATGACAATATTAGGTACTATGGAATATTGTGAAATGTTTTAAGAGTATAAATTGTTTTTATTGTTTTCTTAATGAGATTCCATTAATTTATGTTAAACCACAGAATTCTATCCCACAATTCTTTTAAACTTCACATATTTTTATTCTTTTTCACTCTGTTCTGCATTACTCTTAGTCCTTTCTTCCAGTTAATTAATTCTCTCTTCAATTTTATCTAAACTGCTATTTACCCATGCAATATGCTTTAAATTTTAATTATAATTTTTATTTCTCAAATTTCATTTTTAAGCCTACATCTCTTGTCTCATGATATCTTATTTTTAAGATTGTGTCCTAATTGTTTAAAATATTAATTTTATTATCCACCATAGCTCTTTTATGGGCTTCCCTGATGGCTTAGTAGTAAAGAGTCTGCCTGCCAATGGAGGAGATTTGGGCTCGGAACCTGGGTAAGGAAGATTCCCTGGAGATGGAAGTGGCAACCCCACTCTAGTATTCTTGCCTGGAAATCCCATGGACAGAGGAGCCTGGTGTTGTACAGTCCATGGGAGTTGCAAAATATTCGGACACAAGTTAGTGACTAAACAACAATCATTTTTATAAATTACTGGCATTCTAAACCTACTTTTATTTTATATTCATTGTATTCAGTCATGTTAGTTTCTTCATGGCCTTTGTAATTTTATTTTTTTTAACTCAAAGCATGTTATGTTTTATCTATGGAATATTGTATAATACACCTTGTCAAAGAGTAGGACCAAAAACCCAGGGGTCAAAGCCAAGGGGAAAACAAGTCAGAAATCCTCCAGAATGTACAGAAAGCAGGACTGAGTCTTCATCAAAAAACTCCCATCATGTACCTGGGATATGGACCAATCATTGTTATACAACATTTCTGCCATCTTTTTTAAGTGGGTGTATCACTAGAACTTATCCATTCCTGTATCACCATATATATTGTGTATGCTGGGGGGAAAAGTGTGGGCAGAAGATGCAGAAAATGTATTTCTCCTTCACAGATCTTCGTATCAAGAGTAACAGTATCTGACAAACTTCATCCTACCTGGATCTGATTTAGATTTTGAAATCTAGACGTTTAGCCTGAACATAATGATGTAATGAAATAATTTTTGAGGGATCTTGGGAGAAGGTAGATAGGTTTTTCAAGTGGAATTAATATAAATAATTTTTAGCCAAAATGCAGATTGTGGTGGTTTTAAAACTTGTCCACAGACAATGGAAACTGTGACAGACTATTTTCTTGGGCTCCAAAATCACAGCAGATGGTGACTGCAGCCATGAAATTAAAAGATGTTTGCTCCTTGGAAGAAAAGCTGTGACAAACCTACACAGCATATGAAAAAGCAGAGACATTACTTTTTCAAAAAATATCCATATAGTCAGAGCTTTGGTGTTTCAAATTGTCATGTATGAATGTGAGAGCTGGACAACAAAAAAGGCTGAGCACCAAAGAATTGACACCTCCAAACTGTGGTGCTGGAGAAGACTCTTGAGAGTCCCTTGGAAGCAATGATATCAAACCAGTCAATACTGGAGGAAATCAGTCCTGGGTGTTCATTGGAAGGACTGATACTGAAGCTGAAGCTCCAATATGTTGGCCACCTGATGCGAAGAGCCAACTCACTGGAAAAGACTCTGATGCCGGGAATGATTGAAGGCAGGAGGAGAAGGGGACGGCAGAGCATGAGATGTTTGGGTGGCATCACTGACACAATGGACAAGAGTTTGAGCAAACTCCAGAAAGTAGAGTAGGACAGGGAGGCCTGGGGTGCTGCAGTTCATGGAGTCTCAAAGAGTCACACACAACTGAGTGACTGAACAACAGCAACAGCAAATCCTGTAACACTTCTCTCGCTATGCCTAGTTTCTGTACTCCCTTTGTTTGAATCTTGGCTGATATTAATATCTCACTTTTAACAAATGGAATGTAGTGGATATGATGCTGCAGAACTTCTGAAGCTACATTATATTGTAAATGGCAATGTTGATTCCAACTTGTTTGCTGACATTTGCTTTTGGAACCTTGAGGTTACCATATAGTGGAGAAGCCCAGATTACATGGAAAGGCCATATGTTGGTGCTTCCTTGAAGCTAAACTAAAGTTTCTAGACAAGAGCCAAAATCAACTCACAGACATGTGAAGACTTTGGTTGATTCCAGCCGCAGCTATGGAGTCACCCCTGCCTGTCAAGTTTTCAGAAGCCTATATCTCAGGCATCATGCAACAAATAAAACCCTTATACCATGAAATTTCTAAATTCCAAATCCACAGAACTCATGAGTGTATGAAAGGTTTTCTTAAGCCAATAGTTTTGTGGGAATTTGTTATATAGAAATAGTAACTCTAATAGGCTTATAAATTTACATTTATTTTATAAGCTAAAATTTTGTAATGCTTTATCCTAAAATTCTTGTGTGGTCTAGGTTTAGAGTTTGTGCTGCCACAGAAATTCAACTACTTTGGAGTTTAATTTTATATCTATTTATCACTAGACTTCTTCAGAATCAAGTTATGGCATACACTGAATCACACCTATTGAATGGCACACATGTAGTTGCAAACTTGTAGAAAACAAGACAGACAGCTGGAGCCAAAAAAAAAACTATAAATATTTATTTTTTATTTTTCTTATCTGTGGGTTGTTTATTAGCCAGGTTTTTTTTTTTCACTGAAGGTTAGTTTTACAGTAGGTGTTTAATTTTCAAACATTAACCTTTCAGAGTCCATATACAGAGTTTTCTTCCTGTATAGACAATAAATCCCAAATCTCTAGGTTATAGAAAAGCTCCCATTCATCTTCACATACCCACCAACTTAGGAAAGCTATAACATCAGCCTCAGCCTTGGATGCTAACTGAGTTTGAACTCTTTCTTCTTTATAGAAAATGAAGACTTGTGCTTTCCTTGTAAGATCTCAGTTATGCATACTTAATACAATTTTTTGTGTATATCCAGCTACTTACAGCAGAAAGTTTTTCAAGTAACAAATTCATGCATATTGCTATCCCATATTTTATTTGTTCTTATGAACAAAAAATAGTATTATGCAAAAAATATAAGAAATAAAACGATAGAGATATGAGCAGGAACTAATGAACTGAAATAAACAAATACATAGAATCAACAAACAGGAGTTTGTATCTTTGAATAACTGGACAAAATTTAAAAAAACTTTCACAAGAGTTATCAGGAAAAAAACAGAAAAGCAATTTAAAAATTATTAAGAGTGAAGACATAAACTTAGATACTATTAATCTTCACTACTGTTTGTTCTTAAACAAGGAAGAAAGTTTTTGATATCAAATATTTTTGCAAAAGGTAAACTAAAAAGCAAGTAAATATGTGAGGTGGTGGGATATGTTAATTAATTTGGTGGGAGGGCTCCTTCCCAATGTGTGTGTATGTATATATATATATATATGCATATATAATCATCACATTTTACACTTTTACTGTCTTACAGTTTTATCTGTCAATGATACAATAAAGCTGAAAAAAGTGAACCAAAAAAAAAAAAAAAAAAGAGTGGAGACATAATTATAGACACATTGGGAAAACAATATAAAAATCAAACAAACCGGCACGGCAAAACTATGTATTACATAATTTAAGTAGATAGAAATCAACAAAAGGTAAAATTTATAGTGCATTATTTATTAAAATGACCAAGAAACAAAATGATTATAAATTTGAGGCAGTGGGAAAGAAAGGGATGACAATAAGGACATTCAAAAGTTGTGTAATGTTCTATTATTCTTAGCCTGTTTGATGAACTCACAAGAATTCATGGTAATGGTGGTTTAGTCTCTAAGTTGAGTCTGACTCTTGCGACCCCATGGAATGTAACCTGCCAGACTCCTCTGTTGATGGGGTTCTCCAAGCAAGAATACTGGCGTTTCCATTTCCTTCTCCAGGGGATCTTCCTGAACTAGAGATCAAACTCATATCTCCTGCATTGCAGGAAGATTCTTGACTGACTGAGCCACCAGGGAAGATGTCACAAGTACTCATAGTATATTTTATATTATATATTGCACTTATTCTTTTTTGTGTATGAAATATTTAATAATGATATTTTAAACCTTCATACTTTTAAAGGATAATAGCAAGCTCATGAAGGGAATTTATCTATGTGAATACATTGTACTGTCAATTCAGAAAATATGATACTTATACATCTAATTGGCTATCTAGCTTGGAGATAGAAGAAAGTGTAATTTAATATAGCTATGATTACTTGCATTGCAAAAAACAACTTTCATCTTTTGAATATTTTATCTATGACTATTCTTTCACACAACTTCACTACAAAAGAGAATATCTAATTAATTAAAACAAAAACTTCTTCTTGACAAAACATACATCATTTTTTATTAAGATAATTCATATAACATATATTCCAAAGCTAGCATTTTACCATAAAATAATCATATTTTCATATTTAATATTAACATTATTTAATATTTCTCTGCTGTGTTTGCTCAGGCAATTTCCTATGTGGTTTCATCTGGCATTTCTGTCTTGATGATCCAGAAATTTAAAAGAGGTTATGACATATTCTGTAAATTTGTCAGACCTTGAAATATTCAAATAATGGGCAATATACCTTTGTAAAGCATAGGCATGTTAGTCTTTTATTCTTTTTATGGCTTAGACTGCTTTACGACTTTTTCTCAATAAAAATCATAAAATTAAAATGACCATGCAAGGGTTTATGAAGCGCCTCTGACCCCATATGGTGAAGCTAATGGTAACAAAATTGTTTCCTAAATCTGCTAAAATACCTGGAGGGAGCAATTTTACAATACATGGCAGACAGGAGGTCTGGGAAATACATTTCTGGGGAAACTCTTTCTCTGGCAGCTGCACATAGAAAGAAAAGTGTCAATGTTCACCAATTGTATTTTAAATATTGCAAAATATATAGCAGACAATACCTTAGCTAGTGTTCCTTATAGAGAAACAAATGAGGAAAACCTTGACAAAAATTATAGTACAATTATTAATGAAATCATGAACATTAATAGTTACTAGAGCATTACTCAAGTTCCACCTCTCATTGCAATTCTTTTCTAATAGTAGAGGCAAGAAATGGGTGAAACGTTGGATTATTGAATTAAATACCTCTCACCATTATGTCATGAAAATAAAAATACCACGTGAAAGATCTAAGTTTATAGGAATGGAATTTATCCTCAAATTATAGTAACAGAGTTTTTTCTCCAAACATCTTAATAGATTTAACTCTCTACCTTACATCTTTTATATCAGGGAGTTGAAACTTACATATGCATGTCCAGTTGCTCAATTGTGTCCAACTCTTTGCAACCCCATGGACTATAGCCTGCCAAGCAAGAATACTGGGTTGGATTGCCATTTCCTCCTTTAGGGGATCTTCCCAACCCAAGAATCGAACCCACATCTAGTGTGTCTCTTGCACTGGCAGGCAGATACTTTATCACCAGTGCCACCTGGGAGGTCTCTTAAGGGGCAATGAGTCATAACTGTTTTACAGTAACAACAGTGATCAGTAGCGACATCAGTAGCAACAACAGTAGTAACATCAAAGATCACTGATCACAAATCACTATACAAATATAATAATAATGAAAAGTTTGAAACATTTCCAGATTTACCAAAAGGTGACACAGAGATGTGAAGTTAGCAAATGTTACTGGGAAAACAGCATCAATAAACTTGCCCAAGGCAGGCAACTTGCACAAACCTTCAAAGTCTAAAAAAAAAAAAAAAAGCAATATTTGTGCAGTGAAATAAAGGAAGGTACAATAAAAGGAGAAATGCCTGTATTTTATTTTTGACATCTAAATTAGTGTCAAATGATATCATCTTTAGTCTTTTTAAAATATATGCTTTAAGTTTTATGAGTTCTTATGAAGAATTTTGGTTTTAGCATATAAAATTTGATATTATGTGTTTATTTTTTATTTTCTAACTTTATTTTTTTTAATTTTTATTTTTATTTTAATTTACAATACTGTATTGGTTTTGCCATACATTGGCATGAATCTGCCACAGGTGTACATGAGTTTCCAATCCTGAACCCCGCTCCCACCTCCCTCCCCATATCATCTTTCTGGATCATCCCCGTGCACCAGCCCCAAGCATCCTGTATCCTGAATCGAACATAGACTGGTGATTTGTTTCTTACATGATAGTGTACATGTTTCAGTGCCATTCTCCCAAATCATCCCACCCTCTCCCTCAGGGTCCAAAAGTCTGTTCTATACATCTGTGTCTCTTTTGCTGTCTCACATACAGGGTTATCATTACCATGTTTCTAAATTCCCTCTATATGTGTTAGTATACTGTATTGGTGTTTTTTCTTTCTGGCTTACTTCACTCTGTATGATCGGCTCCAGCTTCATCCATCTCATTAGAACTAATTCAAATGTATTCTTTTTAATGGCTGAGTAATACTCCATTGTGTATATGTACCACTGCTTTCTTATCCATTCATCTGCTGATGGACATCTAGGTTGCTTCCATGTCCTGGCTATTATAAACAGTGCTGCAATGAACATTGGGGTACACGTGTCTCTTTCAGTTCTGGTTTCCTCGGTGTGTATGCCCAGCAGTGGGATTGCTGGATCATAGGCAGTTCTATTTGCAATTTTTTAAGGACTCTTCACACTGTTCTCTATAGTGGCTGTACTAGTTTTCATTCCCACCAACAGTGTAAGAGGGTTCCCTTTTCTCCACACCCTCTCCAGCATTTGTTACTTGTTGACTTTTGGATCGCAGCCATTCTGACTGGTGTGAAATGGTACCTCATTGTGGTCTTGATTTGCATTTCTCTGATAATAAGTGATGGTGAGCATCTTTTCATGTGTTTGTTAGCCATCTGTATGTCTTCTTTGGAGAAATGTCTATTTAGTTCTTTGGCCCATTTTTTGATTGGGTCATTTATTTTTCTGGAATTGAGCTGCATAAGTTGCTTGTATATTTTTGAGATTAGTTGTTTGTCAGTTGTTTCATTTGCTATTATTTTCTCCCATTCTGAAGGCTGTCTTTTCACATTGTTTATAGTATTATATATAGTCTCTCTGTATATACATACAGGTATGCTATTTTTATTTAGTACTTGAAAGATACTGTTGTTTCTTCTGTCATCTATGTTCTGCTAAGAAGTCAACTCAGTCTGACATTCTTTTGCGGGCAATACTGATTTTTTTTTCTCTGTATGCTATAAAGATGTTCTTAATTTTGATGCAATGAAGTTTCTATGCAATTTGATTTGCTTTGTATGTGTTGAACTTTATACATCTGAGGATTTATAAAGACATGACATCTTGCTTGATGTCTTCATTCAAAGATTGTGTATTATTAATACTTTAGCCCACTTCCTAGGCAGCTCAATAGCTGGATTCATTTAAAGACTTACTTCCTCTCATGTATGGTACCTAAATGAAAAGTCTTAAATAGTTGGAGACTGGGAACAGCTGGGACTCCTTAGTTAGCTCTCTACATACGTATGTGTTCTCTCCAGCTAAGAACTTCAGGGTATTTGTACATATTATACTGCAGCCTGGAGCTCCAAATGCTCTTGTTCTAAAAGAGAGGGCTGGGTGGAGTCTGTGTGTCTTTTACAACCTTTCTTCAGAAATCATGTAGTATCATTCTGTCATGTTCTATTATATGAAGTTTAAGTGATATATCCAGGTTTAAGAGGAGGGAAATATTTTAGAAGAGGGTGTGAGACAAGGTATAAATATTGGTGAGGCCAAATTTGGAAATTACAATAGAATGTAAACCACCTGAAAACTTTTAAGAAAATTTCATTGGCTATAGTTTATTTTGGAGATTCAGGTAATATGAATATGAGTTCTGAAGGATACTTATGATTTCAGATTTTCAGGGGAGCCTCAAAAATCAAGACCAAGACATGTAAATTCCCTCTGTGGATTGGATTTTGTCATGATGGTGCTGGTAAAGTTTATCATTTTATCAAACAGCAGTCTTTCTTTGGTAGGGTTGCCTGTTTCAGCCTCCCAACATTGCACTAATCAAATTGTAGACTCAAGGACTTCTTTTTCATCCATCGCCTAGTAAAGCTTATATCTGTGTGATTTTTACCATTAGAGAGGGAGCGGAATAAAAGAAAGAAAGGGACACTGAGAAAGCTTCTGAGCATTTTGTAAATATTCTGCTGCTTTATATGAGTTAACTTTATGAAGATTGATGTGTATAGTTATAATTTATAAGCATGTATGCTATAATACAATAGGATGTAAAACACACCAAAAATTCAAAAAAGCACTAGATAACAAGAGACTTACAAATAATTTCCTAGAGCTGTCTTCTATTTCAACATTTTAGTATTTGTGGTTATTTTCATTTCTAATCTACTCTATTACTAAAAATTGATAAATGGAAGTATGAAAGTTTATCACAATAAATTCTTTTATGAATGTAATTATTTTTAATTTACCCTAATCTGATACCATTTAAACTACTGCATCACCCCCGTGAGAAGGAATATAAAATCCATAGAAAGTTTTCACATATTAAATGATAAATGAAGGGATATTTGGGTTAAGCTATCAATGTTCACAAAGGATATTCCATTCATGATAGAAGCAGGATTGTCATGTTGACAGTAAAGAGTGGATCTCCTACTTAAAAAGGAAGGAATTAGATACTCATAAAATAAAAAAGAAAGTGCAGCATTTTTATTTGTATAATTTATAAAATCATTCATATAATTTGATTTTAGACTCACAGAAAAATTTGTGACATAGATCTTACTACCACAGTTACCTTATTGCTGAAATGTATTCCATTACTTCTAGGTAAGCACCTTCCATTGTCTCTGGCTTGGTTCCTAGGATATTATAATTTACATTCTTGTTTAATTACTGATATCTCTAATTTTAGGCTTCCCTGGTGGTTCATACGGTAAAGAATCTGCCTGCAATAAAGGATGCCCAGGGTCGATTCCTGTCTCAGGAAGATCCCCTGAAGAGCAGAAGGCTACCCACTCTAATATTCTTGCCTGGAGAAATTATGGATATAGGATCCCGGTGGGCTGCAGTCCATGGGGTCTAAAAGAATCAGACACAACTGAGCGACCAACACTTTCACTTCACTTTCACGTTCATTGCTAATTTCATACCATACACTTGTATAGGACTTATATGCGAAGCTCTGAACCCATAGGCACTCCAACCGCAAACTTGAAATTACTATTTCTAGCCAAATAGCATAAAGGAGCAAATGTATCACCCATTCGGCTTTGCCCAGCATGGGGCTGCTAACCCTGTCTTGCTTTGACTTTCAACCAACACAGTTCAAACATTAGCACATTGATGGCCTTCTCCCAAATATAGGAAACAGTGCTTAGTTCTAGAATTTTTAATACTTCTTTAGACATTTGAAATGCAGGTAAGTGTTAGGAAAAAATGTTTAAACTTGATATGATCAACTGGTTGACACATTTCTGAGTTCCTCTCATGTGCCAGGTTCCTCCCTAAGTTATGAATATACAAAGACCACTAAGACACAACCATTGGTTTAAAAATAAATCACAGGACTGTTTTCTAATGCAGGAACATTCAGAAAATAAAGCTAAAAAAATTAGTTAAGAAGATATCCCCCAGGTCATAACTCTGTTTTTTTTGTTTTTTTTTTTTAGATTTTTGTTCATTACTCTTTTTAGATTCACACATAGATGAAATCATAAAATACTTTAAAACTATATTTGGTGATTGCCAGAGGGGAGGAGAGTGGGGGAATGAAAGAAAAAGGTGAGGGAGATTAAGAGTATAAATTTACAGTTGCAAAATAAATAGATGACAGGTATGAAATGTACAGTGTGGAGAATATAGTCAGTGATTATGTACTATCTTTGTATGGTGACATATCATAGTTAGATTTATCATGGTAATCATCTTGAAATGTGTGCCTGTATACAGTCCTGAAATGTATGTATGCATGTGCGTGTCTGACTCTGCGACCTTATGAACTGGGTCCTCCAGGCTCTTCTGTCCCTGGGATTCTACAGGCAAGAATACTAGAGCCAGGCTGCCATGTCCTTCTCCAAGGATGTCCCAGGAAATATATAGAAACACTGAATCAATATGGTGTGTATCAAGAACTAACATAGTGTTGTAAGTCAATTATACTTCAAAAACTAAAGAAACAAACTCATAGAAAAAGATATCAGATTTGTGGATTCTAGAGGTGGAGGATGGGGAAAGGGGCATCAAATGTTTGTTTTTCTTTAAAAAAGGAAAAAAGAAAAGACATCCTCTTTTTCTATTCATGACTCTTCTAGTCTTTTCATTCTTCAAAAAGAGTGAAAGTGAAGTTGCTCAGTCATGCCCAACTCTTTGCCACCCCATGCTCTTCCATCCACAGGATTTTCTAGGCAAGAGTACTTGAGTGGGTTGCAGTAGAAGAAAATCAAAGCTGTGTGTAACTGTGCCTGTAGTGGTTGAGATTGCATGCTTTAATCTTTCTAGAATTTCAAATTCCTACTCTTTCCACTTTGCAGTAAATCATATAACTTTTCTCAGTGAATGTTTGTGCTTCAAATTAGGAGACGATGTGGAAAGGCCAGCCTTTATACAGATAAGCTGATAATTCTAACTGAAAACAAAATATAGTAGACAATGATATCCCCAGGGAGAACTTGGCATATGCCCTGTGTAAAGGCCAACATTAACTGCAATCAGTGTCTTACCACAACCTCAAGCTCTGGCTCCTCTGCTTTTGCACATGAGCAAGCCACTCTGATCTCATTGAAAACTCTTTCTTTTTTTCCTGAAATGTTTCAACCAGAAAGATCCACTATAATACAAACAAATTGCAGTTGATAGTGATTGATTTTAAATAGGAAATGTATATAAACTCAGATATATTGTACTTTGTGAATTCTACCAAATGTCCTTATGCAATTGACAAATTAAACCTTAGGTGTACCACTGAAAAAGTAGCTGAAGAAAACATCTGAAATTTAAGTCAAAGAGAAACATTAATTTATTAAGATGCTGAAATGTTTATCATAGATGCAGATTGTACTTTGGATTCTCTACACTATATATAAATAAAATATATGTGTAAGAAAAGCAGTTTTATATTTATCATTTCCTGGAAGACAGCGTAAGATGCTACTCAGTATTTGTCAAACAAGTTGCACCATGCACTCCAGCCACACCAAACTACATATGTTTCTTGAATATGGCTCCAGTTCATGCTGGGCCTTTTGCCTAGAATCATATTCCTTTTACTCCTTCATTTCTCTTTCACACATACATGCATGCAGAGACACACACACACAACATGACATTTTTCTGCCTTGTAAACAGTGATTCCTCTTTCATTATCATAAGCTTCTTATAGTATGTTTGTTTGCTAATCTTTTAACTGCTTGCTTAGCAGTGAACCTGCTATCTAGTAAATAATGAATAGTAAGTAAAAGAAGAAAGGAATATATAAATGAAACATATTCAGTAAAGCACTGTGATAAGGGTTCATGATATTTAGTTCTCTAAAATAACAAAAATTTGGGAATTTCAGAGGATTTAAATACTAAGTAAGCAAGAATGTTTTCAATTATCACTAATTCATGAAGAATCTGGATATTAAAAACAATTCTAAACATGAAATAAAGATAATGTGAAATCATCATAGCAAAGTGAAACTCAAATATTTTCTGTTGTGGAAATCTACACAGTCTGTGTGCGTGTATCCTTGTTTTATATAGGGGTAGAAATAAGTGAAACTGTAGCAATTAAGGCACAAGGAACATAAACTTTCCACAAAGAATGAGTTTCCAGCAATGATAAGATTATATAAAAAGCTTTCTGGCATGATGAAAGGACACTTAATTTTAGAAGTCACAGCAGGAAAAATGATTAGCAGTATAACTAAACACATAAAGTCAAGTTAAACATTGCAAGAAATGTGCACATGGCAGCTTTTTAGTTAAAAAATATATTAAGAATCAAGCCTTAAAGAAAATTGCCTTTTAAGTTTACAGATAAAAATAAGTACAAAGTACCATAGAGTTTAAGAAAGGTTTCCTTATTTCATACCTGAATGTAACGATTGAGAAAAATATACATAACTCTTTATGATTAAAATTGCATTATTGTGAGATAATATTGATAGTATATTATCAATAATCTTGATATTGATATTGTATTGATATTGATAAATATCAATAATCTAAGATATGCAGATGACACCATTATTATGGCAGAAAGTGAAGAGGAACTAAAGAGCCTCTTGATGAAGGTGAAAGAGGAGAGTAAAAAAGCTGGCTTAAAGTTCAGCATTCAAAAAATGAATATCATGACATCCAGTCCCATCACTTCATGGCAAATAGATGGGGAAGCAATGGAAATGGTGAGAGACTTTATTTTGGGGGGCTCCAAAATCACTGCAGATGGTGACTGAAACCATGAAATTTAAAAAACACTTGTTCCTTGGAAGAAAAGTTATGACCAACCTAGACAGCATAGTAAAAAGCAGAGACATTACTTTGCCAACAAAGGTCCATCTAGACAAAGCTATGGTTTTTCCAGGAGTCATGTATGGATGTGAGAGTTGGATCATAAAGAAAGCTAAGTGCCAAAGAACTGATGCTTTTGAACTGTGGTACTGGTGAAGACTCTTGAGAGTCCCTTGGACTGTAAGGAGATACAACCAGTCCATCCTAAAGGATATCAGTCCTAAATATTCATTGGAAGGACTGATGTTGAAGCTGAAGCTCCAATACTTTGCCACCTGATGCGAAGAGCTAACTCATTAGAAAAGACTCTGATTCTGGGGAAGATTGAAGGCAGGAGGAGAAAGGGACAACAGAAGAAGAGATGGTTGGATGGCATCACCAATTCAATAGACATTGAGTTTGAGCAAACTCCAGGAGTCGGTGATGGACAGGGAAGCCAGGCATGCTGCAGTCCATGGGTTCACAAAGACTCGGACATGACTGAGTGACTGAACTGATTATAAAAAGTCACAGTACTTTATTAATATACATATATATATATACACACATATATATGTATGTATGACATACTGTATGCTGTTTGTATGCATAATTTTTACTATTGTTTAAAAAACAGATTTTTTTATCCTCTCATTTGTAATTTATTTACTCATTGTCAGCATAAGAAAACTCCAACACATGTGAAAAAATATTGGAGAGTACTATATGCTTAAAAGTTATCCCAGTTTTTCTTTTTCCTCTTCTACTTTTCTTTCTGAATCAGTCGGTGTTTTTGAGATCCACATCTAATAGGAACTCATTGCTAGCTGAATTCCCTTATTTGTTTCTATATGCAGGGGATCTCCTGTGCCATGTAAATTATTTCAAAAAAACATGTAGAATGTTTCTATTGTTAATAGGTGCCCAGTGCCTTCAGATCATACCTAAATCTATATAATTTATATCTATTATCCATGGAATAAAATCATGTTTTTCTCCTCTTTAAAGAAAATTATAATTGTCAAGTGTGGCCTCAGCTGACTGGCTCTGGAGATTCAAGGGTCCTGTGAATAAAACCACGGAAAATACAAGCTTATTATTCCCCAGTGGATATTATAGACACAGTATTTAAAGTACACATGTTTGGTGGAGTGAAATGTTTGGAAAAGACTCATATATTACAGTAATGGAAAAATACTCTAATTATGTAGCTGGTAATTTGTTTCTATGCAGCTTACATTTTTGTATGTCCCTTTTATTTAAATGTTCTACCATTCACTAGGGTTTTATGAAAAGTGAAATGTTTTTATTCAAACACATATACTATTTTGCACTTTACCAAAACAATAAAAACACCATCAAAAATAATAAAAATAAAATAGAAACACTGACAGGTACTGATATTATGCTGAAGGCTGGAAAAGAGCATATTTGTCTGTGATACATTGTGCTACATCCTACATCAGAAACCGTTTGATAAAGAAGAAAGGAGTAGCAGAGGGCTTTAGAGATGAGAGTTCCAGAGTCAACTGACTGTATTGAAAACATCTGAAGTTTATGCAACTTGTCCTTGTTTACTGGCGTGGACTCCATGCCAAAGTGCCACTATCACGAAACAGATAAAGTAATGCTCAGCTATATCCCTTTCAAAACATCAATTTATAAATTGATACTCAAGATTTTCTACAATGTGGTCTAAATTACATTAAAACCTTCGCTAGGTGAATATGCCTATTTCAGAAAACAAGTTCTTCTACTCTCCATGCTGGTGACTATTCATTTTTTCTCTATTTTCTTGCAGATACTTGGAAACCCTTTAGAATACCATACAATCACCTCTCAGTATCCATGGTAGATTTGCTCCAGAATGCTCATGAATATCATGAAAATCCATGGCTGCTCAAGTGTAGTATTTGCATATAACTTACACACAATTCTCTAGTACACTTTAAATCACGTCTAAATTACTCACAGTACCTAATACAATATAAATTCTATGTAAATAGTTTCCAGCACACAGCAAATTTAAGTTTGATTTAGGGAACTTTCTAGAAATTTTTAAAAACTATTTTCCATTCGTGATTAGTTGAATTCCTAGATGCTGAATCCATGGATGTGGAGAGCTGACTGAATAGAAGTATGACTGTATATCTTCACCTTGTAAAATCAAATAATGCCTTTATTCTTCACATTTAGTATGTAGCTAATCTTGACTATTAGACATTTGTTGGTGAAAACTTTTTAGCTTTTTTTATTTTTTTATTTAATTAATTTTTATTTTTTAGTTTGTTTTGCTTTACAATACTGTATTCGTTTTGCTACACATCGACATGAATCAGCCACGAGTGTACATGAACTCCCAATCCCGACCCCCACCTCCCCCCTCCCGCCCCACACCCTCTCTCTGGATTATCCCCGTGCATCAGTCCCAAGCATCCTGCATCCTGCATCAAACCTGG